>PVLC010038501.1:0-14727 GCA_004027655.1 Graphiurus murinus | reverse complement strand
CCTGAGACAAGATAGCCCCCACCCTTCCTGAGACAAGATAGCCCCCACCCTTCCTGAGACAAGGTAACCCCCACCCTTCCTAAGACAGGATAGCCCCCACCCTTCCTGAGACAAGATAGCGCCCACCCTTCCTGATACAGCCCCCTCCCTTCTGAACTCATCCTAGCCCTGGCAACAGGGCTCCACCAATCCCCTGCCTTCTTTGTGTTACCTTTCTCCGCCCCACGCACAAGTTTCCCCACCTCTGTACACTCCCTATAAAAGGCTGAACTAATACAAAGTTGGGGTTCGTGTTGAAAGAATAATTTTAGTTAGCCAGGAATATTAGTAGTTTGAGTTTGCCTTTTAGTGAAATAAGTTTCCAAGTAAGTTACTGTAGGCTTCACACTGGCACCCTGCAGAGTCTGATAAGTTGAAGCTTGCTGGCCTCACCCTGGGAATAAGGGTTACCACCCACTCTGAGAACCCCGAAATACTGATTACCCGCCCCCCCCCCCCCGAGAGACCAGGCCCGGGAGACTGGTATAGGCCCTGATTAACCATAGGGAGGCCGAAAGGGCCAAGTAAAGACCAGATGGCCCAGATAACCTGATCAACAGCTTGACCTGGACAGGGGGAGAGGCAGGACATACTATAGATAAGACATGCTTCCCGCTGTTTGATGAATGTTTAAATTCTATAGGTTTGCTGTGTGTAAAAGTTTAAATAATCTAATCATGTATGTGCATACTTCCCGCCCTTGAATATGCCCGTGCTTGTGTGACTATGCATTTTTAGACTATAAAAAATGCCTGAATTCCTTGCTCGGACTCAACTCCTGAGTTGGGTCCCAGCACTGGTTTCTTCTGAATAAAAAAAAAAAACCTCCTGCGGTTGCATCAAGAAGCGTCTCCTGAGCGTGATTGGGTCGTCGTAAGTCCTGGGACAAGGAAGGGGCCTCTGAGGACCGTTGGGGTCTTTCAGTGCCACGATTCCACTGCGTTGGAAAAGGCCGAACCCCAACTCGAGTTGGCAATAAACCCCCTTCTTGCTACTGCAGTACTCTGTGTGCAGTGATTGTCTCTTGGAGGGGCATGCCGGGATTTGTGCATTACAACTCATGTTGTGCTCTCTTGATGTCCCACGACTGGCCCTCCGGATCTGGGAGTGGTGCACCCAGGGTCCTATGCCGTCAACATAGGGCAGTTGGGGGACAAGAACAACCACATAAGGTCCCTTCCACCTTGCCTCTAGAGTCTTATGGTGGTGACGCCTGACCCAAACCCTGTCTCTGGGCACGACATCATGAGATGGGGTTTGTGGGTTTTTGCTTTCCTTATATGAAACTTCTGGAATGGGCCAAATATCTCTGTGTATCTTCTGAAGTGACCGCACTGCCTTGAGCAACTCCTCTGGTCTTGTAAGGACTCTTGGGTTGCTTCTGTGGTAGGATGGGGGGTGGTGAGCCGAACATGCGAACATGACTTCGAAGGGAGTCAAGTTAAGCATGCAGGGGGTATTTCGAGCCCGGTATAAGGCATGAGGAAGGACTGTGACCCAGTCCCCGCCAGTTTAGTCAAGTTTCTATTGCCAATTTAGTTAAGCTGCACCATACCTGCTCACTCTACCCAGCAGCACGAGCCCCAACCCTGTGCCCACGGGGTATTGGTTCTTTTTGGAGCTTCGCATGTTCTTTTTATTCTTCCTACCTGCCCTGAACTCTGGGGGCTATATTCACAATGTAATTTCCAATTAGTCCCCAGGGCCAGAGAAAGTCCCTGAATAATTTTTGCTAACAAAGGAGGGGCCGTTTTCAGACACAATAGTGACTGGCACCCCATACCGTGGTATTATTTCCTCTAATATCTTTTTAGCTACTATTACGGTGGTTTCTCTTCTTGTAGGGAAAGCTTCCACCCACCCTGAAAAGATGTCTTTCATGACTAACAAATACTGATACCCATACTTGCCTAGCCTTACTTCCCCGTATAATTTATTTTCCAAAACCGTTCCGGCCTCCAACTCACAGGTGTCATCTGCTGTCCTTCTGGTCTCTGCCCCAGTCTCCGCTCTCCTCTGTCCTGCTCTCCCAACATGTAGCAAACTCCTGGCCCCTGCTTTACTCTCCGCTGCATACTGAGCTCCGGTCATATGCTCCGCATCCCACATTCTTTCAGCTGCCATCTGTGAATTGTCTAGCTGATTCAGGTGTCCTCCTGCATTTGCACTTCCTTCTCGGCACATTGTCCGTGCTCACCTTCCCAATACATGTAGCCATTTTTACATCAGGCTGCACCATACCTGCACACTCTACCCAGCAGCATGAGCCACAACCCTGTGCCCACAGGGTATTGGTTCTTTTTGGAGCTCCACATCCATGGCTCCATAGGACCTCTCAGGTTGCCTTTAACATCCTTTCTCACACTCTTCTGAAAACACTCTATGAAACCATATGCCTCATTCACCTGCTATCCCACGTGTTTTTGCCCTCTGCCCTCATCCTGCCTCTGCATAGGCCCACCCCATCCTGACACCCTTGCACCCACTCACAGCCTGACAGCTCTCTTCCTGAGCCCTCCTGACCATCCCACCTCTCTCCTTCCCCTCCTCAGCACTCATCTGTCTCTCTGAGCTCTCCTTCAACACCGCCTCCAGTATCTACCATAAAGTCCACCGGTTTTACCTCCACTCTCAAAGTTACCCAGGACTCAGGGAGGGGAGCCAAGTCCCGTCACCTCTAGTCACTATCTATCTTGTCTTGTGAGCAAGACCCATGAGAGTCTTGACTGTTCTCCTGGGCTAGTATCGCACCTAGAGTTCTTCTTTTTCTTTGGGCACTTTTGAGCCCAATGTCCTTTCTCTTTGCAGTACACATACTGGTCCTTTTTTATTTTTATTTTTATTTTTTTGCAGTACTGGGGATTGAACTCAGGGGCATTGTACCTCCGAGCTATACCCCCAGTCCTATTTTTTATTCTTTTATTTTGAAACCAAGTCTCACTAAGTTGCGGAGTGCCTCACTAGGTAGCTGAGGCTGGCCTCGAACCCAGATCTCCGGTCTCAGCCTCCCGAATGCTGGGATTACAAGCTGCCTCAGATATTAGGAGAAAGCTTCAAGAGTTAGACTAGGGGATCAAACTATCCCAAACTATCCCACCACGCCCAGCCATACTGGTCCTTTTTCAGCCAGCACAGTTTTTCATCATCCCACCAGCACTTTTTCTGCCTGTTTTCCTTTTTCTTTTCCCCTCCTTGTCCCACAAAAAATATCCTAGCCAATTTTTTTTTTTTTTAGCCTGAAACTCCCTATCTTCCTGCCTTATCCATTCCTCGGAAGTTTTTCTAGCATTATACACATTTTCTACTACCTGGAGTAAGTTTGGAATAGTTTGATCCCCTAGTCTAACTCTTGAAGCTTTCTCCTAATATCTGAGGCAGCTTGATTTACAAAGGCCAAGATTACAGTTGCCTTAGTTCCTCAGCCTGAGGGTCCATAGGGGTGTATTGCCTGAAGGCATCAAGAATTCTTTCTAAAAAAAGGCTGCAGGGAGAGCCAGGCGTGGTGGCGCACACTTGTAATCTCAGCATTTGGGAGGTTGAGACTGGAGGATCTGGGTTTGTGGCCAGCCTCAGCTACCTAGTGAGGCACTCCACAACTTAGTGAGACTTGGTTTCAAAATAAAGAATAAAAAATAGGGCTGGGGGTATAAAAAAAGGCTGCGGTGCTCTCACTGGGTGCTTGCCTCACTGCTTGCACCTTAGCCAAATTGGTCGGCTTTCTAGCCGCTTCACGGAGACCGGCCATCAGAACCTGGTGGTACACTCGAGATACTCCCTACCTTCAGCCTGGTCAAAGTCCCAATTTGGGCAAGTCAAGGGAAAGATCCTATTGATGAGATTCAGCTGGGTGGTCAGTCTTCCATCATCTCCCAGCACTAGTCACCTGGCTTCAGTCAAAATTCTCTCCCTTTCTTCAATGGTAAATAAAACCTTAAGTAATTGTTGGCAGTCATCCCAGGTGGGGTTATGGGTAAAAAGAATAGATTCTAGCAAGTCAGTTAGCTCCTGTGGTTTCTCAGAGAAGGCTGCATTCTGAGACTTTCAATTATACAGGTCACTGGAAAAAAAGGGCCAATATTGATAGGTCCTCCCCCTGTCCCCCAGACTGGTCCTATAGCCCACAGAAGGCCTTTTTACTCTGCATGCTTCTTTTCCCGATTTCCCATAAGAGACCTTACCAATTGGTGTCCACCGTTCCTGGGAATCCCCTGGGTCAGCGGGGACATCTCCTCGCCTCCCGACTGGTGACCCTCCAGCATGTCTGCCTAGATCCTCTGCCAATCCCTAACTGGGCCCTCAGACTCACACCAGCCCTCTTGGCTGCCAGGTGGGAGATCGGCTAGAGGAGCCAAGCTTCCCTATCAACCTTCTCAGCCACCAGATGGGAGATCGGCTACACAAGCCAAGCCTCCCTACCAGACAAACTCTTTCTATTCTGGAGGTGAGTGAGGGTCTTTGGGGTGACAAATCCCAGATGAGCCCCCAAATTGTTATGCTCAAATCCAGGGTGCCCCACCAAAAGATGAACACATCATACAGAATAATGCAAAAGCAAGAAGGAAGTTTATTTCTAGCTCCAGCTAGGACAGGAGCCTCATCCAAAGCAGTGGAGTCTTGTCAAGGACCCTGACTGGGGTTCTTTTTGTGTGTGTGTGTGTGGTACTGGGGATTGAACTCAGGGGCATTCTACCTCCCAGCTACACTCCCAGCCCTATTTTTTATTCTTTATTTTGAAACAGGGTCTCACTAAGTTGTGGAGTGCCTCACTAAGTAGCCGAGGCTGGCCTCGAACCCAGATCCTCTGGTCTCAGCCTCCCAAGTGCTGGGATTACAAGTGTGGGCCACCACGCTCAGCCCAACTGAAGTTCTTAACAGTCTTTTATAGTAAGCAGTTACATAAGTATTCCATAGAACTTTGAGGTGAGCGGTTACATAAGTATTACATAGCAGAACTTTGTCAGGCATGGGGAATGAGCAGTTTGGCTTTGGGGAAACTGAAACTTAAGCCACCAAAATGTTTTTTTTATATTTTAATTGATACATAATATTTGTACATATTCATGTGATACAGTATGACAACTCAATACATGGATACAATGTATAATCAAATCAGGTTAAACATTACATTATTACATTTGCCATTTCTTTTTCTTTTTTTTTTTTTTTTTTTTTTTGCCTTACTGGGGATTGAACTCAGGGGCATTCTACCTCCAAGCTACACCCCCAGCCCTATGTTTTATTCTTTATTTCGAAACCGGGTCTCACTAAGTTGCGGAGTGCCTCACTAGGTAGCTGAGGCTGGCTGCGAACCCAGATCCTCCAGTCTCAGCCTCCCAAATGCTGGGATTACAAGCGTGCGCCACCACGCCTGGCTTTACATTTGTCATTTCTATATGTTGGGAATCTTCAGGGTCTTCTTCTTTAGACTTATTTATTTATTTATTTATTTATGTGTACTGGAAATGAAACCAAGAGCATTCTAACTCTGAGATACACCCCCAGCCCTTTTTATTTTTTATTTTTGAAATGGGGTCTGGCTAGGTTGCTGAGAGTCTCACTACATTGCTGAGGTTGTCCTTGATTCTGTGATCCTCCTATCTCATCTTTCCAACTACTGAGATTACAGTGTATGCTACCACACCCAGTTCCCAGAAGTAGCTGAGAGGCCTGGCCTACTCTAGACCTCATCCCCCCCCCCTTTTTTTCCCCCTGCTACTTGGGAGACTGAGACAGGAAGATCTCAGGTTCAAGAACAGTCTTAGCAAGTAGTGAGTTTCTCATCAACCTAGCCAGACACTGTTTCCAAATAAGAAATAAAATCAGATGGGGGTGTAGTTTGAAGGTAGAATGCCTCTGGGTTCAATCCCCAGTACCACAAAAATAAATAAATCAATCAATCAATCAATCAATAAATAAATAAATAGATAGATAGATAAATAAATATAGGTCTGGGTTGTAGTTCACAGGTAGAATGCCCTAGATTCAATCCCCAGCACCACAAATAAATTAATGAATTAATAAATGAATAAATGAATGAGCTGGGTGTGGTGGTGCTCGCTTGTAATCCCTTCATTTGGGAGGCTGAGACTGGAGGATCCGGGTTTGTGGCCAGCCTCAGCTACCTAGTGAGGCACTCCACAACTTAGTGAGACCTTGTTTCAAAATAAAGAATAAAAAATAGGGTTGGGGATATAGCTTGGAGGTAGAATGCTCCTAGTTCAATCCCCAGTACCGCAAAATAAATTAATTTTAAAAAAATGAATGAATGAATATTGGGCTGAGCATGGTGGCACATGCCTGTGATCCCAGTACTTGGGAGGCGGAGACAGGAGGATCAGGTGTTCATAGCCAACTTCATCAACTAAGTGAGGCCCTCAGCAACTTAGTCAGACACTGTTCCAAAATAAAAAATAAAATTGGCTAGGGGTATAACTGAGAGGTAGAACGCCCCTGGGTTCAATCCCCAGTAACACAACACACACACACACACACACACACACACACACACAAAACAAAAAACAGCTTCAGCAACATAGCAAGACTCTCAGGAACCTAGGAAAAAAGATTGTGTTTCAAAACAAAATAATAAAAAGGGAAAGGGATAGGAGTATAGCTTAGATAGAATGTTCCTGGGGTTCAATCCCCAGTACCACCACCACACACACACACACACACACACACACACACACACACAATTAGGGGCTAGAGATGTAGCTCAGTGGCACAGTGTTTTCCTAGCATTTTGGAGGCCCCGGGTTTGACCCCTGGCAACACAAACTATATATACATATATATGTATATATATTCATATATTCATATTCATATATATGCATATATATGTATATATACATGTATATATGTATATATATTCACATATAGGTATATATGCATATATATGTGTATATATTGCATGTATATAACATATATATATATATATATATATATATATATCGCTTATGTAATACCCTACTACTTGGTTGTACAGTGAAATGTTAAATCAGTAAGCTTAGGTTATTAACCTGAACATTCTATGGAAAACACTGGCCCTTTACTGACCCATGAAAGATGATCTCCTTCTGATATTTGGGATATCCTGCCAAATAAGAGTGCCTTTGTATGCTTAAGGCTTTGGACTGTACCATATCAATTTAGTTCATGTTCATGATATGACTTATGACTAACACCTGTTGGGTTTTATTTTTTAATACCTGAGGCCTTGGGCTAAACTGTGTCTGTTTGACCTATTGGGGCTAGAGACTGAGCAGTTAAGGTCCGTCACATAGGTGCTGCATGCCTGGAGGACTGACCACTGATAAAAATTGTGGATTCCCATGATTGGAAACAGTTCACATCTTATTACACATTGTTGGGGGGGAGGATGAAGTACTAGTTGTCCCTCACTGGAAGGGACAATTGGAAGACTTCTCCTGGTTTCTCTGAGATCTAAGATCTTGTGTACATACCTTTTCCTTTGGCCAATCCTAGTCTACATCCTTTTGCTGTAATAAATTATACCTAAAAATCAAACAGACCAGCTGGGCGTGGTGGCGCACGCTTGTAATCCCAGCATTTGGGAGGCTAAGACCAGAGGATCCGGGTTTGAGGCCAGCCTCAGCTACCTAGTGAGGCACTCTGCAACTTAGTGAGACCTGGTTTCAAAAAATAAGGATTAAAAAATAGGGCTGGGGAAGCCGGGCGTGGTGGTGCACGCTTGTAATCCCAGCATTTGGGAGGCTGAGACCGTAGGATCCGGGTTCGTGGCCAGCCTCAGCTACTAGTGAGGCATTCCACTACTTAGTGAGACCCTGTTTCACAATAAAGAATAAAAAGTAAGGCTGGGGGTATAGCTTGAGGTAGAATGCCCCTGAGTTCAATCCCCAGTACCGCAAAAAAAAAAAAAAAAATAGGGCTGGGGGTATAGCTCGAAGGTAGAAAGCCCCTGAGTTCAATCCCCAGTACCGCAAAAAAAAAAAAAAAAAAATCAAACAAACCAAAAAGTATTCCTAAGTGGCCAGGTGTGGTGATGCAGGCATATAATCCAGGTACTTGGAAAGAGGAGATAGGCAGGTCACAGGTTCCAGGACAGCCTCAGCCATTTCGCAAGACCCACAACAACTTAGAAAGATCCTGTGTCAAAACAAAACAAAACAAAACAAAAAAGAAATTTTAAGGGCTAGGGTGTAGCTCAAAAGTAGAATGCCCCTGGGTTCAATCCACAGTGCCAAAAAAAAAAAAAGGAGACTCCCCTAAAGCCAGAGACAACAGAGAGGCTGATCAGGAAGCTTGAGAAGTGGCCCTAAAACCAGTGGGGCCCCTTTCCATTTTGGTCATGTACCCTGAACCAGAACTGCCATAAAAGCCAATATATTCAACTGAGGAAAGGGACTGGGCAAAACAGAAGGGTGCAACACTAAAAGAAATCGGATCGGATGGTAGATATTCCTGGATGAAAGGTCCCTGCTCCTGGTAGCTTTAGGAAGAAGACTAGTATCCCAACTTCACCAGAACACTCACCAAGGGGCAACAAAGCTCAGCGAGCTCCTTAAACCCAGGTACTACATCCCAAAGTTGGATCAAATCATAAAGAACCTGGTGTCCAGATGCCAAGTGTGTGCACAGGTTCAGGGCAGTATGCCAGGGAAACATTGGGAACTGGACTTCATGGAGGTAAAATCGGCTTCCTTGGGATATAAGTACCTCCTGGTATTTGTGGACACATTTTCTAGTTGGGTGGAAGCCAACCCTACCAGGACTGAGACTGCTTCAATTGTGACCAAGAAATTACTACAGGGAATAGTTCCCAGGTTTGGGTTGCCCCTTTTCATTGGGGCCTGACAATGGCCCAGCCTTCAAAATTTGGCAAAGTCATTAAATGTTAATTGGAAATTACATTGTGCATACAGACCTCTAAGTTCACTGCAGGTAGAGAGGATGAATACGCCTCTTACAAGAGACCTTGACTAAACTGGTCTCCAAAACTGGTGAGAGTTGGGCCACTCTTCTCCCCTTTGCCGTCCTACAGGTAAGGTGTACATTGTATCAGGGAGGTTTCACACCTTTTGAAATGATGTTTGGCAGACTCCCCCCCTCCTCTCCTCCCTAAGTCACAGGATGTGCCAAAGTTTGAAATGTCTAACCACTCCCTTCTCAAGTCCTTATAAGCTCTTCAGAAAGCAAAGGAGGCCGTCCAGCAGAATGTAAGGACTCCTAGCCCTTCACCACTGAAGAACCAGTGCACCCCTTCCATCTTGGAGACTTGGTGTGGGTAAACAGATATCATCATGGACTTTGGAACCAACCTGGAAAGGACTTTATTCCGTCATCCTTACCACCCTGACAACAGTAAAGGTCTCTGGAAATTCATCCTGAACCCACCATACTCAGCTGAAAAGGCTCTGGAGGAGGACGGAAGATGAAAAGTGACTTGATCCTCAGACCCACTAAGGACTCTAACGGAAAGCCGAATTGTAGTATTAATATGAGTTGCCGTTGTCACAGGAGGTTATGGGTCTCCGCAAAAATGGGTGTGGGAACTGAGAAGAACTGGGGACAAAGCGGAAATACAGGCAAATATTAGAGTCAGCCCATTTTCCAAGTGGACCTCCGCTGCCTAATACCATGGACGGGGGAATGGGTCCAAGGGGAAGAGAGGAGGGTAACACCGAGGGTGTGGCAGGGGCACAGCCCGAGGGAGAAATAACTGTCATTGAAATTTACCTAGACTGACTGTGGGGGATTTGCAGGGACAAGGCTCATGCTTACTTTCATCTACTTATCGCCCGCAGGACCTCCCATAGGTCAGTTTTGTTCTGAGGTCATACAGTCTAATCTATCTTCCTCAGAAAGGGTCTATTACAATAGCCCCAAGGGGAGCTGGCTGGCTTGCACCAGTGGACTTACAAAGTGCCCCCCTTCAGACCAGTTACAGCCAACACCAAGTAGCTCCTGTGTTGGTCCCCCTGTTAGTAGGTGTAGGAATAGCAGGGTCAGTGGCCATTGAAACCTTGCTTTCATAATAGGGGATAAAAACATATTTTTGTGTGTGTGTGGTACTAGGGATTGAACTCAGGGGCATTCTACCTCCGAGCTATACCCCCAGCTCTATTTTTTATTCTTTATTTTGAAACACGGTCTTACTAAGTTGCGGAATTCCTCACTAGATAGCTGAGGTTGGCCGCAAACCTGGATCCTCCTGTCTCAGCCTCCCAAATGCTGGGATTACAAGCGTGCGTGCGCCACCATGCCCAGCTCGGGGATAAAAACTTTAAGGAGCTGAATGCCCAAGTAGATGCTGACCTAGGGCATTTAAAAAACTTCATCTCCTGTTTGGAGGAGCAGGTAGATTCCCTTGCTAAGGTGGTCTTACAAATAGAAGAGGGTTAGATTTGCTGTTCATGAAGCAAGTGAGGATTGTGTATAGCCTTAGGGAAAACATACTGCTTTTATTGCTGGCTGTAACTGGGGCCGTGCATCATAAATCACCTAGTGGCTTATGTCAGGGAAAGAGTAGATGCAGTCAAATTACTAGATATTAGGGGACAATATAACCTCTTGCCTTCAGATGATGAGTCCATGACTTGACTCAGTGATAAGAACCAGGGGGGAATTAAATGCTATATAGCCCTTTTTTTGTGTGTGGTACTGGGGATTGAACCTTGGGACATTCTACCTCTGAACTACACTCCCAGCCTTATTTATTTATTTATTTATTTATTTATTTATTTATTTATTTATTTATTTATTTAATTTGCAGTACTGGGGATTGAACCCAGGGGCATTCTACCTCCAAGCTACACCCCCAGCCCTATTTTTTATTCTTTATTTTGAAACAGGGTCTCACTAAGTTGCGGAGTGCCTCACTAGGTAGCTGAGGCTGGTCGAGAACCCAGATCCTCCAGTCTCAGCCTCCCGAATGCTGGGATTACAAGCGTGAGCCACCACTCCCACCATGGTATATAGCCCTTTTTAGACAGAAGTCTTAGGCAAGTGCTCTGTAACTAAACCAAGATGTGGAAAGGAATTTTAACTGCTATTATCTGCTTCTGTAATCTGCTTTGCTGGGCATGGTATGAGGAAGCTGTTCTGACCACAAGATAGAATCTGAGTCTGTTCTGAATGAACACCTGGGTATTTGTCAAACAGTGTAATGATTTTTATAACCATGAACACTTGACTTTTCTGTAACCCCAACTCTGTAACCCAGGGGTATAAAAGCCGGCTAAAACGAACACTTGAGACAGCAGTATCTCACAGTGCTGTTTGCCCTGGCTGGCTGGTAAATAAAGCTACCCTTTTGGCATTATGATAACATTCTGGGGCTGCCCCACGCCAGAGCGCATGCACCAGCACCCCCGACTCGTGGCTGACCCAGGTGAGAGCTGTATGAGACGCCTCGTGGCTTAGGCCCTGGGTGGCTTTAAGAGCCTCCGCCTCTCGCCCAACAGAGAGTTGTTGTTGCTGGGGAAAGAGTTGCTGTTGGGGAAAGACTGGAGTGGGTTGCTGGGGAAGTTCTGGGAGGAAAAGTTGTGGGTTGCTAGTGGAAGACGGATTGCTAGAGAGAGGGGCTATTGGAAGTCTGTTGGAAAGGCACTATTTGGAAAGATGACTTCTGTACTGTGTTTGTTATTGCTTGTGTAGTGCCCTTGATCCCAGAAAGAGAGAGAGATAATAAAAGAGGTTCGAACCAGCAACATTCAGGCAGCATCTTTATTGGGGCCTCATGGCTGAGGGTTCAGCCTGGGGCGCCCGATAAGTGGTGGCCCGTACGGTGAACCTCGAAACTCGAGAATCTCGAGGCCCGAGTCACGGGCGACGACAGATATTGAAAATAGTATAGTACAAGTACTTGTAATTTAGTTTTTATCAAAGTTTTAAAGTCAAGGAAACGGCTATATAGCGTCAGAATTGAAGGTCGCGTTGGGCGACGGATGTTGTGAGTTGAGGGTCACGAGGGAAGTGACGGAAGGCAGGCCTGGTTGAGGGTCGCAGGAAGGTGACCAGATAGGAAAGTTCGCGGTGTAGCGACTGAGTTTTAAAAGTAGTATAGTTTAAGATTTAGAAGTAGCTATGGGATCAGAGGTTTCCAAGTGTGACATGGAGCAGACCCTGGCGGAGCTGCTCCGATAGGGAGGAACTGCAGTAAAAATAGATACCCTACGGCAATTTTGCCGCACGGTCACAAAGGTAGCCCCTTGGTTTACGGAGGAAGGGCTACTAACGGTATATCAATGGGAACGTCTAGGAGAGGACTTAAGGAAAGTGGAACAGGAGAACTCATTGCCCCTTGGAACTTTGCCCATTTGGGCTTTGGTTCGAACTTGTTTAACAAGTCCTAAGGAAAAATGTCAAGCAGCTGTGAGAAAGGGGGCTGAGGAGCTGGAAAGCGTTAAGGAAGAGTTGTCTTGCATGGCCTCAGGAGGGAAAGCTAGCTCAGGTGAGGAGACTAAAGAACTATCTGGAAAAGAGTTGGAGTATAGAATGACCATTGCAGGTGCAAGCAAGCAAATGAAGGAGGACTTGCTGGAAGAATGGGGAAAGTTAAGGATAGATGAGGTGCGACCATCAGCGCCACCTGCCCTGCCTCCACCATATAATCCACAGATAAGAACGGAGCCACAAGGATGGGGTGAATTTGTTAGCCAAAGTATTTTCCCCGTGTTTCAGGGTCGGGAAAGGCAAAGGTTTCATGAACCATTAGACTTCAGGTGCGTGAAGCGCACCTCCAGCCTCATTTTGTTTTTTATTTGAAAACAGCAGCTCACTAAGTGCTGAAGCTGGTCTCAAACCTGTGAGCCTCCTATCTCAGCCTCCCAGGTACTTGGATTACAGATGTGCACTACCATGGCAAGAGGTATCCATTGATCAGACAACAGAGACCACACAAAAGATCTTGAAAGGTGGCCTAACTCAAAAAATCTTGAACTGTTAATTATCCAACCAATATCTGTTGGTCAGAGGACAGAGGTCACATAAAGGAGTAATCTCCTTGGGTACTGTTAGCCATCCCATTTGTGAATAGTTTAAACCAAAGAAAAACCTACTGGTGAGCCAGCGAAGGCTCCACAGTACCCTGCTGTGGGGAGCAAAAAGATTTACATAAAAAGCTTAAAGACATGAGGAGCTAAGATGGCTACTTTGAGCAATTAAAATTCAACCAGCACCTGCTGTCCTGCCCTGAGGATAGTGAACTTGTAACTTCCCTAAATTTAAGTGCTTCAAGGTTTTCAACCCACGCCTTTGTTTTCCCCCATTTAGATAAAATGTAAATAACAAATGTCTCTCCAAAACCTGATTGATATTACGTCATCTGGATTATGGGAGGGTATTCAAAGTCAGCCCTCAGTATTTATGTCACAAAGGTTGCTCAATAAAGTTTGTCCTCGCCCGCAAGGACAGTGAACGAGGGGTTTTTAGGGGGAGCCCATGACCACCTATGAAATGGGATGAAAAAGAAAGACAAGGAGAGCCTGCAATGGTGTCAAGCTCCGAAGTTTATTTTTTCTGCTGTGCAATATATAGGGTAGGGGATAGGGGGGTACGTGCAGCTGGGCAGTTTCTGTGGTTATCAAGGAGGAACATATGTTCACAAACTAACTTTCTGTAAGTTCATCCGGTTCTCAGTAGGGGATATTCAAAAGGAGGTAGTGGTGGGAGGATATGGAAGATAAGCAGAATGTTTATGTAAGATAGAGTCAGTTATTTGTACAGAGGTTAGCAGTTTCTCAGGGAAGCAGAGGTCATGTAAAGTTTATGTAAGAAATGTTTAGTTTAGGAAATGGGGGAGAGCTCACAAAATGGCTTCAGTATGGCTAACGGTCTCCGGCAAAAGTTGAACATTTGTTCCTCTTGCAAGGTGTGTGTGTCTGTCTGTCTGTCTTTTCTGTTTAAGCTTCCAGTGCGGACTGCAGAATGGGGAAACTGAGGCAGCAGCTGGCCTGCTCCACCCTGCAAGTGACCAGAACGCCCCAAATCATCTTGAGACTTCTGGACTGATGTCATCCTCACATATCTCCTCCTATCCACTGCTCACAAAAGTCTCCCATTCAAGAAAAGCCACAAGCCAGGCGTGGTGGCACATGCTTGTAATCCCAGCATTTGGGACGCTGAGACCAGAGGATCTGGGTTCTCCGCCAACCTCAGTTACCTAGTGAGGCCCTCCGCAACTTAGTGAGACCCTGTTTCAAAATAAAGAATAAAAAATAGGGCTAGGGGTATAGCTCGGAGGTAGAATGCCCCTGAGTTCCACCCCTCCCCGTACCGCAAAAAAAAAAAAAAAAAAAAAGAGCCATGATCCCCAAAATGTGGCTCTCACTTCACAGATGATCCTCATTCTCTGGTAAATGTGTATTTCTTGCTTTCCTGGATAAATCTCTGTCTATGTCTATGATTTGTGGGGAGCAAAAAGATTTATATAAAAAGCAAAAAGACATGAGGAGCTAGATAGCTACTTTGGGCAATTAAAATTCAGCCAGTTCCGCCGGGCGTGGTGGCGCATGCTTGTAATCCCAGCATTCGGGAGGCTGAGACCAGAGGATCCGGGTTCGAGGCCAGCCTCAGCTACCTAGTGAGGCACTCAGCAACTTAGTGAGACTCGGTTTCAAAATAAAGAATAAAAAATAGGGCTGGGGGCGTAGCTCGGAGGTAGAACGCCCCTGAGTTCAATCCCCAGTACCGCAAAAAAAAAAAAAA
>PVLC010038500.1:0-14727 GCA_004027655.1 Graphiurus murinus | reverse complement strand
CCTCCGAGCTATACCCCCAGTCCTATTTTTTATTCTTTATTTTGAAACCGAGTCTCACTAAGTTGCAGAGTGCCTCACTAGGTAGCTGAGGCTGGCCGTGAACCCAGATCCTCCGGTCTCAGCCTCCCAAATGCTGGGATTACAAGCGTGCACCACCATGCCCGGCTAGCTCTGTTCTATTTTGAAACATGGCCTCGCTAAATTACTGATGCTGGCCTCAAACCTGTGACCTGTGATCCTCTTGTCTCAACCTCCCAAGTACTAGGATTACAGACGTGGACTACCATGCCCCCAGCTCATTTCTTTCTTTTTTTTTTTTTTTTTTTAATTTATTTTGGCTTGCCTTGACTTTACACAACTTTGATTTTTATACTTACATTTTGAACTGTAGTGATCAAAATTGGACTAGGGGTTTCATTTGGTAAGAGATAAGATGGACTAGTATTTGTAAGGAGTAGGTTAACTTGGGGTAAATCCCATATTCTTTCTGGACCTCAGTTTCCCTAGTTTATAAAAGGAGAGAAGTAGCCAGGTTGGCTCAGGGTTCTGCCAGCCCTGAGTGTTGTACCTCTGAAAGTGTCATAAGGGCCCTGAGATGACCCCTGCTGGTACCAGGGCCTTCCTGCTGTCTTATGGAATTATTCACCAGGTGAGCTGCCAACAGTAGGGGCTGTTTGGCTGAATCCATGGCTCTGGTGTTTGACTCTGAGGTAGCTGGCAAGACTGAGTCCTCATCCTTTTGCTTCTCTGACAGGAGAGCCCGGAGGAAGAGGGGTGGTGGCTAAGGGGTGTGAAAGGGGCCATTCTCCTCCAACTCAGGCTGTTTGTTCTCGTGAAGGCCCTGTTTCTTCCTGACAGCCACTGGGGGGAGGAGGACCTGGCTTAGGTTTTCAGATCCTTGTGTTCAATGGGAGCAGCACTTAAAAATAAGCTGCAATTAATAGTTTTGAAAAGATCTGACAGTTCCTCAACCTACTTCTTTTTCTTTTGCTTTATTGGGAGGGCGGGGGTTGGGGACTGGCACACGTGGAGACAGAGGAATGGCTTTACCTTTTCCGTTTGTAAAAGTACATTCTGAGAGCTGGGCATGGTGGCTCATACTTGTAATACCAGTACTTGAGAGATTGAGACAGAAGGATCACAGATCCATCTGCAAGTAGTGAGCCTCAGCAAGTAGTGAGACTCTCATCAAACTAGAGAGACTCTGTTTCCAAATAAGAAATAAAATTGGGCCGGGGGTATAGCTTGAAGGTAGAATGCCTCTGGGTTCAATCCCCAATACATACACCCCCCCCCAAAAAAAGTATATTCTCAGCCATTCATGGTGGTGCACATTAGTAATCCCAGTACTTACAAGGTTGAGACAGAAGGATTGTGGGTTCGCAGCCAGCCTCTGCAATGTAGTGAGGCCCTCTGTAACTTAGTGAGACCCTGTTTCAAAATAAAGAATTAAAAATAGGGCTGGGGTGTAGCTCAGAGGTGGAATGCCACTGGGTTCAATCCCCAGGACTGCAAAAAATAAATAAATAAATAAAGTACATTCTGCTGCTGGGCAGGATGGCACACACTGTAACCCGGTACTTGGGAGGCTGAGACAGGAGGATTGCAGGTTCAGGGCCAGTGCATGATATCCTGTTTCAAAATTTAAAAAAAGTCCTGGGAGTGTAGGTCAGAGGTAGAATGCCCTTGGATTCAATCCCCACCACCAAAAAAACAAAACAAAACAAAAAACCAAATAAACAAACAAAAGCCAACAAAAACTAGTTTGCAGTTTTAGTGATAATGCTTTGAATAGCTAGAAGCCACTTAGAACTGTTTTTTTGCGGGGCATGGTGGCACACACTTGTAATCCCAGCATTTGAAAGGCTGAGACTGGAGGATCCGGGCTTGCAGCCAGCTTCAGCTGCTTAGTGAGGCCCTCCTCAACTTAGTGAGACCCTGTTTCAAAAAAAAGAATAAAAAAATAGGGCTGGGGCTGTAGCTCAGAGGTAGATTGCCCCCAGGTTCCACCCCCAGTACCGCAAAAAAAAAAAAAAAAGCTGTTAAGGAGTTTTTGTTCTCAGCCCTGGGTGGCACAAACCTATAGTTCGAGTTACTAGGGAGGTGGGAGGATTGCTTGAACCTGGAAATTTGAGACCAGCCTGGGCAACATAAAGACTCCATCTCAAATATAAATAAATAAAAAATAAAATTCTTTGTTTTGTTCTCAAGCTAATGGGAGTTGCTTGGAGATAAGTGCTGAAAGGTAACTAATTGGGTGTGGTGGCACATGCCTGTAATCCCGGTGTTTGCTGGGCTGAGACTGGAGGGTCATAGGTTCACTGCCAGCCTCAGCAACTTAGTGAGGCCTTCTGCAACTTAGTGAGACCCTGTTTCAAAGTAAAGAATACATAAAAGGGCTGGGGTAGTGTAGCTCAGAGGTAGCACACACAAAAAAGAAATGCTAAGGGTCTCTGTTTCCTGTCCTCCATCTTCTCTTTCTGGATCTGGGAATATACTCGGTGAGGGTTGTTTTTTTTTTTTTTCTACATGGGCCTCAGCCTTGCTGTCATGTCCTCTTTGGAGACTAGCTTTCATCTTTGCTTCTGCTTTTAAGTCTTCGCTTCTACTGTTGTCCCACAGACCTCAAGAGTTCAGGGCCTGTAGCCAGCTTTCTCGCTTTAATAGGAAATTTGGCCCTTGGAGCTCTCCTCTCCTCTCTGTCACAGATATATAGTTGCTGCTCCTTTCTTTTTATCCGCACCTCTCTCTTCATGTCCAGGCTAGACTTTGTGCTGAGCCTTGGTTTCCTCCTTCATAAAATGCACCTGTCTGTAGACTCTGTGGGGTCAGGTGGAGGTTTGTCTCTGGAGCTTTTCTGGAAGCTCTCTGTAGCACTTGCTGCCTGCCCCAGTACCGTGCATTGTCCATTTGTGGTCAGGAGGCATGGGGCCTTTCACACAACACTTCTGGGGCCTGGTATGGCCTCCTGCCACCCCCTACTTAACCCCTTCCCTGTACCCACATCTTATTCTTCACTTCATCTCGCTGGGGCATGGGTGATGCATAAGTATTTGTTTGTGCCCCACCCACTTCCCAGTGTTGAGAGCATTTGTTGAACAAAAGGGAAATTATGGGGGGAGTAACCATCCTACCTGGCCTTCCCACCCATCTGTCTCACGAAATAACAAGAGTTTCTTTTGCACAAAGAAATTCTTCTGTTCCTGTGTTGTTCCCCCTCCCCCCAACCTTTAATGAGGTATAATTGACAAGTAAAAATTGTATATATTCAAAGTATACAACATGACAATTTGATATATGTATACATCATGAAATTACCACAGTCAAATTAATTTGCACAGCCATCATTTTACATAGTTACTTTTGTATGTAGGGGTGAAGCTATTTTAAGATCCACTGTCTTGGGGAGCACTTGCCTACTGTGCTTGAGGTCCTGGGTTCAATCCCTAGTAGCACGCGCACACACACACACACACACACACACACACACACGCAACACAGGTCTACCTTAGCAAATTCCAAACAAGCAATACAGTATTAATAACTATAGTTATCACGCTGCTCATTAGATCCCTAGACTTATTCACCTTGTAATTGGAAGTATGTAACCTTTGACCCAAAGTGCCCCTTTCCTCAGCCTGAGTTCAACTTTTTTAGATTCTACCTATAAGTGAAATAAGAGGCTGGCCATGAACCTGGATTCTCCTGTCTCAGCCTCCTTATTACTGGGATTACAAGCGTGCACCTCTACGCCCGGCCATTTGTCCATTTTTAAATCAGTTTATTTGGGTTTTTTTGGCTATTGATTTTAGCTTTTTATATATTTTGGATATGAGCCTCTTATCAGATATATGGTTTGCAAATATTCCCTTTCTGTGGGTTGTTTTTTCATTTTGTTGATTATTCCTTTGTTGTGCCTTGTATCTGGTAGAATCATCCATCAACCCTTTGAGCCTCTGTGATGCTGGGCCTGTGGGCTGGGAAGGACAATGATAAATTTCTTTGTCTTCTCCACTCTGAAATATGCCATCCCTCCAGAGCCTGTGGGACCTATTCCTCTGACCAATACCTGAGCCAAAGTAGTGGGAAGAGAGCCCTCGCTGGGTTCTGTGCCACATAGGAAGGCAGTTCTGGGCAGCTGTGAGCAGGTGGATAGGATAGGTGGACTCCAGAATTCTTTTAGAGGAAGCCAGCATGATATACTTTTGTTAGTTTCTCTGACCTGGCCCATGGGACTGGACTGGATCAGACCTAGATGAGTCACTGTGGGCAGGAATCAGCCTGGTGCTCCTTAGTATTTCCCAGCCCCTGTAGACCCTGTGTACTAAGATGGAGGACACCCTTACCACCACACACATCCACAGGGAACTCTTCGGGCTATATACTCTTGCAACCCTGGCTTTGTAGAATGTAGAATATGTAGAGCAACCTCTGTGTGGTTGCTCTTGGCTGGGTAGGCTGGTCCCCTTGCTAATTCAAGGAAGTGAATTTCCTGCCTACCTTCCCCCGACTCCCCAGCTCATCAGTCATAGTAAAGTGTCCAGGGCCTGTAGGCACCAAGACCCAAGAAAGGAGATGCTCAGTGTTCCCAGGCACTGCGTCGGCAGGCTCTGAATTGGCTGAGCAGTGCCGGGGGAGGGTACAGGAAAGGAACATCCAGGGCTCTGTTCCAGGTGTTATTGTCTTCCTGTATTGGGCTGGCTCAAGTCCCAGGTCCCACAGCTGTGTGTTGGCGCCTAGCTTTCACAGCTGTGACAGATTTAGTCCCTTATAAAGAATGGGCTGTACCCACACTACAGAAATCACCTGTGTTCTGCTAGCTATAGGCCTGGGCCTGTGGTGAATCAGTCAAGACTGGCAGAGGGCCCCTTGTCGGAGGCTGGGTTGGGCCTCTCCTTTGAACACACTGACTTGGGTAGCTACCCACTCTGCCAGCCTTCTAGGCTTCTGCTTGTGGGCTGAGCCTGCAGCCACAAGCCTGAAGCCTACGTTTCTTTTTTCTTTTTTTTTTTCGGTACTGAGGATTTTACCTCCGAGCTATACTCCCAGCCCTATTTTTTATTCTTTATTTTGAAACAGGGTCTCACTAAGTTGCGGAGGACCTCACTAAGTAGCTGAGGCTGGCCGGGAAGCCGGATCCTCTGGTCTCAGCCTCCCAAGTACTGGGATTACAAGCCTGTGCCACCATGCCTGGCTTGGCTGTTTCTTAATGTCTTGGACTCTATCTCCATGTTGGGCAGCCCTGAAGAACTCCATGGAAGGGGCACAAAAGACTTAAAGGGTCCCTCTCCCCCTCCTCAGAGACATAGCTTTATTTATTTATATTTATTTGTGTGTGCGTGTGGTACTAGGCATTGAACCCAGAGGTGTTCTGTCACCCCCCAGCCCTATTGTTTTTTTTTTTTTTTTTAATTTGGAAACAGGTCTTGCTAAGTTGCTGAGAGCTTTGCTAAGTTGCCAAAGCTGGCTTTGAACCTATGATCCTCCTGTGTCAGCCTCCCAAGTACTGAGATTACAGGTGTGTGCCACCATGCCTGGTGCAATTTTATAGTTTTTTTTTTAAATTTTTTTTTATTGGTGCATTGTAATCATACATCTTTGTTAGGTACAAGCTGTTAAAGGCATACATGCACACATTTCTCATTTAACCCTTCCCCGATTCCTGCCCCATTCCCTCACCCTCCCTCCTTCTCAAGTTCAGATTAGTGATTGACTTTGATATGTTTGTGAAAGTACATCATGTGCATTAGGATGTTCCCCCAACCCATCCATCACCTTCAGTTAAGTCACCTTCTTTGCTCATCTAAGGTTTCTTCTTTGTCCAGAGTCCCTTTTTTTTTTTTTTGCAGTACTGGGGATTGAACTTGGGCATTCTACCTCTGAGCTATACCCCCAGCCCTATTTTTTATTCTTTATTTTGAAACAGGGTCTCATTAAGTTGCAGAGTGCCTCACTAGGTAGCTGAGGCTGGCCGAGAACCCGGATCCTCTGGTCTCAGCCTCCCAAGTATTGGGATTACAAGTGTGCACCACCATGCCCAGTCATAAAAGTTCAATCCCCAGTACCACACAAAAAAATTGCATTTGGCTAGGTGTGGTAGCACATACCTGTAATCCCAGTACTTAGGAGGCTGAGGCAGGAGTATCCTGGGTTTGTGTATGTTTGTGTGGTACTGGGGATTGAACTCAGCCAGGCGTGGTGGCACACGCTTGTAATCCCAGCATTCGGGAGGCTGAGACTGGAGGATCCGGGTTCGCGGCCAGCCTCAGCTACATAGTGAGGCACTCCGCAACTTAGTGAGACCCTGTTTCAAAATAAAGAATAAAAAGTAGGGCTGGGGGTATAGCTCGGAGGTAGAATGCCCCTGAGTTCAATCCCCAGTACCGCAAAAACAAAACAACAACAACAAAAAAGAACTCAGAGGCATTCTACCTTTGAGCTACACCCCCAGCCCAATTTTGTTTCTTATTTGGAAACAGGGTTTTGCTAGGTTGATGAGAGTCTCACTACTTGCTGAGGCTGTCCTCGAACCTGTGATCCTCCTGTTTCAGCCTTTCAAGTACTGGGATTACAGGTGTGCACCACCATGCCTGGCTATATCATGGTTTTGAGGACAACCTCAGCAACATAGTGAGACTCTCAACAACCTAGCAAGACCCCGTTTCAAAATAAAATAGCCAGTCGTGGTGGTGCATGTCTGTAATCCCAGTACTTGGGAGGATGAGACAGGAGGATTATAGTTCAGGGCCAGCCTCAGCAATTGAGCAAGACCCTCAGCAACTTAGACCTTGTTTCAAAATAAAAAATAAAGAGGACTGAGGGTGGAGCTCAGAGGTAGAACGTCCCTGGGTCCAATCCCCAGTACTGGAAAATAAATAAATAAAATTTCTATTTGAGGCGGGCATGGTGTGTGGTGTCACACACTTGTAATCCCAGTACTTGGAGGCTGAGACAGGAGGATCGCAGGTTCACGGCCAGCCTCATCTACTTAGTGAGGCACTTCACAACTTAGTGAGACCCTATTTCAAAATAAGATTAAAAAAAAATTAAAATTTAAGGCTGGGGGCATAGCCCGGAGGTAGAATGCCCCCTGGGTTCAATCCCCAGTATGACACACACACACAAAAATTCTATTTGGGTTGGGCATGGTAGCACACACCTATAATCCTAGTACTTGGGTACTTGGGAGGTTGAGATAGGAGGATTGCAGGTTCATGGCCAGCCTCAGCAACTTAGACCGTGTTTCTAAATAAAAAGGGCTGGGGATGTAGCTCGGAGGTAGAATGACCCTGAGTTTGATTCCTAGCACCACAAAAAAAAAAAAAAAAATGTATTTGGGGTACTTTTTGAGAAAGGGCAACTTGAAATGGGAAAGTAGCCAGGCCTTGCCACCTGGGCCACTCCTTGCCCGACCCTCTTCCTCCAGCATGGCCCTTATGGCCTTGTTCCTGGGCCAGCTTTGTAAGATGATAATTTTTGTACTCTGCCAAATGCTTTCTCAGTGTTTATCTCAGATTATCCTTTTAGCCACCTGGAAGGTCCTTAAATCGTCCAGTTCTTCCAGTAGCTAATTCTGGATTTATCAGGGAATTCCCACATTTCCATGACTCCACAGTTCTCTACGTCAAACTGCATATTTGCCTTTGCAGCAGCTAAGATATCTTTCAGCTGCCTCCCCAGTGACGTCCAAGGGTCTCACTTCCTCTCTCTCTGATATCTTTTCTGTGCTAAACATTGCTCAGGCTGTGGCCGGCCTCAATCTTTCATCCCTGTTGCTTAAAAAAAAAAAAAGTGAAAATCAGCCCACATTGTACATTCTGCAAAACCAGGGTTGCAAGAGAATAACGCTGAGAATTCCTTGTGGATGGGTGTCATCTGGAGATGAGGGTGTCTTCAGTGCCCCTGCCTATTTACTGAAACTGGTAAAAATGGAGCTGCACTTGGGCACAGTGTACAGGGGATTCTAGGGTCCTTTCTCTCTGACATTTGGCATGTTTTGCTGCTGACCTTTGCCTCCCTCCCACCACAATGGCCCCGAGCCACCTTTTAGACATCCCCATGAGATGACAGGCCATGGACCTGTCTTGGAATGTTCCAGCCACCCAGGAAAGCTCTTTTAGCCTTTCTAAAAAGTGGGAGGCAGTGAAGCGTAGTGGTTAAGAATGATCTTGAAGCCGAGAGTGGTGGCACACGCTTGTAATCCCTGTACTTGGGAGGCTGAGTCTGGAGGATCTGGGTTCACGGCCAGGGTCAGCTACCTCGTGAGGCACTCCGCAACTTAGTGAGACCCTGTTTCTAAATAAAGAATAAAAAATAGGGCTGGGGGTATAGCTCAGAGGTAGAATGCCCCGGAGTTCAATCCCCAGTACCACAAAATAATAAAATAAAATAAAAAATAGGAAGCTGGGCGTGGTGGCGCACGCTTGTAATCCCAGCATTCGGGAGGCTGAGACCGGAGGATCCGGGTTCGCGGCCAGCCTCAGCTACCTAGTGAGGCACTCTGCAACTTCGTGAGACTCGGTTTCAAAATAAAGAATAAAAAATAGGCCTGGGGGTTCAGCTCGGAGGTAGAATGCCCCTGAGTTCAATCCCCAGTACCACAAAAAAAAAAAAAAAAAAAAAAAAAAAAATAGGACTAGGAGTGTAGCTCAGAGGTAGAATGCCCCTGGGTTCAATCCCCAGTACCACTAAAAAAAAAAAAAAAAGGAATGATCTTGAAGCCGGGTGTGGTGGCACATGCTTATATTCCCGGTACTTGGGAGGCTGAGACACAAGGATCATAGGTTTGAAACCAGCCTCAGCAATAACGAGACTCTCAGCATCTAGCAAGGCCCTATTTCATAATAAAAAATAAAAAGGGCTGGAGGTTTAGCTCAGAAGTTGAATGCCCTTGTGTTCAATCCCCAGTACAAATAGAGAAAGGAAAGAAAATGATCTTGAGAGCTGGGTGTGGTAGCACATGCCTGTAATTCCAGCTACTAGGGAGGTTTAGGCGGGAGGATTCCAAGTTCAAGTTTCAGTTTTCTCTTCTGTAAAATGAGATTAGTACTAGTTTTTCCTCATGGAGTGGTTGTGAAGATTAAAAGGAACCATGCAGAGCCGGGCGTGGTGGCGCACGCTTGTAATCCCAGCATTCGGGAGGCTGAGACTGGAGGATCCGGGTTCTCGGCCAGCCTCAGCTACCTAGTGAGGCACTCCGCAACTTAGTGAGACTCGGTTTCAAAATAAAAAGAATTTAAAAAATAGGGCTGAGGGTATATCTCGGAGGTAGAATGCCCCTGAGTTCAATCCCCAGTACCGCAAAAAAAAAAGGAACCATGCATCCATGCATGTAAGGGCTTGGCACCAGGCCTAACAGTTGGGAAGACTGAAAATAGGACTGCTTATTAATATTCTGTGGGAATATTGCTTGACCTGAGGAATCCAGGGTCTGAGAGTCTAAGTAACCACCTGTTGCCTTCTCTATTCAGGGTATCAAAAAACCGTTCACTGAGGTCATTCGAGCCAACATCGGGGATGCCCATGCTATGGGCCAGCAGCCAATCACCTTCCTTCGACAGGTGAGCCGACCCTTGGGAACAGAGGCTGCTGGAAGAGCAGGGACCTGGAGGCTAGGAGGGGCCAGCTTCTGTTTCCTTGTCTCTCCAACCCTTTGGGGACATAGCAAGATACCAAAATCCCTTGAGGAGGTGCCATAGCAGGCCCTTCTAGTGCCGGATGTCCCTCAGGGTAGCCTGAGCAGACACAGGAGACCCAACTGGGGGAAGCTTTCTCTAGGGGAAGAACTGGGTTTGTTTTAGATCAAAATATAGTTGTCATATGTGGTTAAATTTCACAGGCTAGGGCAGGCAAGAAAGTTGAGTGTTGGGTACCCCAGCTCCCTTTTCCTACCTGTGTCTCTGTCTGCTGGGTAGCACAGAGGAGGAGCAACCTCGCTCTGCTCGTTCAGGCAGAGGGCAGTTGGGATCTGGGAGGCCCCAGGCTGCAGCCCCTTAGGGAGCTGACACAGTGTAATGGAGAGAACCTGAGGCAGACGCTGACATGAGGAATGTCCAGTGGTCACTGCTGCTGACCCTTAGAGTGTGCCAGTGGTCCATGGGTATCAGATTCCTCAAGCTGGGCCCCAGATGGGCAGATGAATCAGATCAGACAGGGAAAGGGAGAAGACTAAACAGTGACTCTGCCAGGGAAGTAGAGACAGGAAGAGGGCAGAAGTGTGGGCTTTGGAGGGATAGGGCCAAAAGTAGCCCCTCAGCAGAGGTTCCTCACACACATCTTTGGCTCAAGTCATAAACAGGTTCCAAAGCAGAATTTGTGTGTGTGTGTGTGTGGTACTGGGGATTGAACCCAGGGCCATTCTATCTCCAAGCTATACCCCAAGTCCTATCTTTTTTTTTTTTTTTTGTGGTACTGGGGATGGAACCTGGGGGCATTCTACCTCTGAGCTACAGCCCCAGCCCTATTTTTTATTCTTTATTTGAAACAGGGTCTTACTAAGTTGCGGAATGCCTCACTAGGTAGCTGAGATTGGCCGTGAACCCGGATCCTCCTGTCTCAGCCTCCCAAATGCTGGGATTATAAGCATGCGCTACCATGCCCGGCTTATTCTTTATTTTGAAACAGGGTCTCACTAAGTTTCGGAAGGCCTCACTAAGTAGCTGAGGCTGGCTGAAAATCTGTGATCCTCCTATCTCAGCCTCCCAAGTACTGGGATTACAAGCGTGTGTCACCACGCCTGGCTCAAAAGCAGGATTTAACCTTTACTGGTTGGCTGATGCATCCCCAGATCCAGTCCTGCCACTGGACATAGCAGGCCCAGCCTCTCCTGAAAGGTGCTGGCTACCTCCTCCCAGGGGCACTTGAGAAGACCACATCTCCTGTGGTTTTCACAAGTGCCTCTGGGAGGAGGGCAGGCCAGGTCACTGTCCACTGCACAGAGGAAGAAAAGCCAAGCTCCAAGAAACCGGGAAGTCACTTGGCTGGTGTCAGAGCCATGAGCTCCTGGCTCTTAGCCTAGCCCCTCCTCAGTGCACCCGGCTCAGCTCCTAATCTGCCAGCTTAGGCTTGCCTGGTGAGCTGGGGTTTATGGCACTTTTATACACACGTTCTTGCTTAATCCTCTTAATTTGTGAGGTAAGGGTGGTTTTCTGTTACAGAGATAGGAAAAGTGTCCTTGTTTTCAGGTGTCAAGGAAAGGGAGTGTTGCAGAGGAGTTGGGAGAGGGACCCAAAGTGTGGGGGAAGCTCAGGCTATAAGCATGGAGGGGGGTCTCACAGCCCTGCTCCTATTTCCTGGGCTTCACCTGCCTACCCAGTCCTGGCAACTCTGTCCAGGAGACACCTGGTTCTTGTGACCTTGGGTGTGTGAGCCCAGTGTCATGGATGCATTAAGGCCAGGGGCTCTATAGCAACCTCGTTCTGTTCCTCAGCTCCTCTTTTGGCAGCTCATTCTTGGGCCCCAAGTCCAGGTCAAGCTGCATTCTGGATCTCAGCACTCCCCTTTTGCTGCAGAACCCAGTGTCCTCTCCAACCCCAGCCTCCCACACACCAAGCCTTCATTGAGAGGATTGCTGCAGCACCGTCCCTTGGAGTTGTCATCTTCCCACCAGCCCCTTTCCTGTCTCCTTTGGGCCTCTCCTAGGTGCCGGGGTGGGAGTTCTGGGAGCTCAGCCTGTGCCCTTGTTCTCCTAGGTGATGGCACTCTGTACCTACCCAAACCTGTTGGACAGCCCCAGCTTCCCAGAAGATGCTAAGAAACGAGCCCAACGGATCCTACAGGCTTGTGGCGGGAACAGTTTGGGTGAGACCTCAATGTGCCAAGTCCCCAGGAGTGTGAAATGAATGTGTTTTCCCGGTGTGGGCCTGAGCCCCGGCCCAGAACGAAGGGTGGTGCTTGTAAGCGAGTGTGTTGATGTGTGTGGGGTGGCTGACATGCAGAATGCACGTAGAAAAAGTATTCTCCTCTGTATTCTACTAGTGTCTAGCTACTGAGTTGATGGTGTAAATGCCATCTTTTGGTGGATTGGGGCATTTCAGGTGTGTGTGCCTGCATTTTGCTGGTTTTGGGTTTTAACAGTGAACAGCCAGCTTTCACAGCTAGGCCTTTCTTCCATCACAGCAGAAGGTTTAACCCCAATGATCAGCCTCGGCAATGGGAGACTAAGTAGAAGTGCAGGGCCCAGCTTTGGTCAGCATTCCTATTTCTCTCTGGCCCCCGGCCAGAGATGTCCCTGTATCGTATGGAAGGTGGCTGCCAATTGCTGGGGAAGGGAAGCACCCTGAGATCCCTCTGGCCCCCTTGGTGTGGCTTTCTTCAGTCTGACGGTGCCTGTCATCCTCCTGTTTCATGGTGTTCATGTCAGCCTGGCCTCTACTCCCCTTTGTTGAGAGCCCAGCTCAGCTGTCTGCCTCCTCACAGAACCCCAGGCATCAGAGGGCTCCACAGGGGAGGCCCTGGAACTTGCCTCACAGATGTGAAAATGATATTCTCTCTGCCTCCCCTGCTGAGGTGGAGTTCCAGCCCCTCGGCCTCTGGCTCTTTGTTCTCATCTTATTTTCTTTCCTCTATTTATTTTTACCCCATTCCTTCTCCCAGCGCCTACACAGGAAATCCAGTCTCCCTTGCCCTGAGGGAACCAGTTATTTGTACTTCAAGTTTTCTTAGGACGCGTGCCCTAATGCTCTGAAAAGTGGAGCTAAGAGTGACAGGCTTTTGTGGCTTGCTCAATCAGGGATCAGCTTCCCTTGGCCTCTCTGTCTCCTCGCCTCTTCCACCTACTTTTTTTTCTCTGACCCTTCATGGAAGACCCTGTGCTTAGCTTCCTGGCTGTGGTCACCCCACCAGCGCTCTCTCAGGAAGTCTGGGCACCGTCTTGTGCCCCTCTCAGGAAGGGGCCAGCTCTGCTTGCTGCCTGCTAGCCTAGATGGGGCATAGCCAGTGTCTTGTACACTGGGGCCTAAACCACAGGCTGGGAGAAAGCAGACCAGAGGTCAGTCCACCAGCTCTTCCTCCTCCTGTATCCTCTGCACAGCCCAGAAAACAAAGGTGCTTCTTAAAGACCCCGTGGCCCTGGGCCAGAAACTTTGGAAGCACCACTGTAGAGGCCAGGCGAGGAGGAGTTTGGCTTATGTGTGTCTGATAAGAATGTTGGGGAGTGCGGGCGAGGGGTCTTTGTTCCATAGTACTAAGCCTCATGGACAGATTTTTGTAACTCCATGTCAACCAGAGCTGGGGGTTTAGGGTTAGGAGTCAGTGCCCATGGGAGTCCCATCTTGGGGTGTTACAGTAAGAGACCAGTTGGCCTTTGAGGCTTTTGTGACCTGTACTGGGTTCTGTCCTAGGATCTTGGGAACACAGGAGAGGGAGCCTCCCTCTTCCTCCTTGAACTAGGAAGTGACTTATCCCTACCTCCTAGGCTCTCAAGGAAGAGTGAAGTGTGCTAAAGCCTCTTATTAGGTGTGGAGAAACCCTGCCTCTGTAGGGTCACTATCGGGCCCTGCAGGTCACAGCGGGCAGGCAATGTAGTCCTTTCTATAACAGGGTTATGAAGGCGTCACTCCTTGTCAACTAACTCTTGGGCAGCCTGAGCAGTTTCCTGCTCATAGACGTAAGAGGAAGTGGAACATGCCACTGCGCCCCAGGGCTGCCCTGACCCAAGTGGAGAGTATTAAATATGTACATGAGGTCTTGAAGATCACCCAGGACATGCTCTTATCATGCCCATCAAAATGATTTCTAGCAAGGCATATGGAAACATATACCTGTAATCCCAGGGACTTGAGGGACTGAGGTTGGAGAATGGTAAATTTGAGCCTAACCTGGGCAACTTAGCAGGATCCTGTTTCAAATTTTAAAACAATGAAAAGGGCTTGTGGATATAGCTCACTGATAAAGCACCCCTGATTCAATCCTCAAAACTGCCCAAAGAAAAAAGAAAAAATTATTTCTAACTAGAACCAGGTATAGTGGCACAAGCCTGCAGTCCCAGCATTTGAAAGGCTGAGGCAGGAGGATCTTTTGAGCCTAGGAGTTCAAGACCAGATCTGGGCAACACAACAAAATCCTGTCTTTACAAAAAAAAAAAAAAAAAAAAAGCCAGGTGTGGTGCCGCACACTTGTAATCCCAGTACTTAGGAGGCTGAGACAGGAGGATCTCAGGTTTGTGGCCAGCTTCAGCTACTTAGTGATATCCTCCACAATTTAGTGAGACCCTGTTTCAAAAATAAAAAATATACTGGGCATGGTAGCACATACTTGTAATCCTAGTACTTGGGAGGCTGAGACAGGAGGATCGCAGGTTCGAGGACAGCCTCAGCAAGTAATGAGACTCTCATCAACCTAGCAAGACTGTTTCCAAATAAGAAGTAAAATCAGCCAGGCGTGGTGGCGCACGCTTGTAATCCCAGCATTCAGGAGGCTGAGACTGGAGGATCCGGGTTCGAGGCGAGCTTCAGCTACCTAGTGAGGCACTCCACAACTTAGCGAGACCCGGTTTCAAAATAAAGAATAAAAAATAGGGCTGAGCTGGGTGTGGTGGTGCACGCTTGTAATCCCAGCATTTGGGAGGCTGAGACCTGAGGATCCGGGTTCGCGACCAGCCTCAGCTACCTAGTGAGGCACTCCGCAACTTAGTGAGACCCGGTTTCAAAATAAAGAATAAAAAATAGGGCTGGGGGTATAGCTCGAAGGTAGAATGCCCCTGAGTTCAATCCCCAGTACCGCAAAAAA
>PVLC010038499.1:0-14727 GCA_004027655.1 Graphiurus murinus | reverse complement strand
ATTGAACTCAGGGGCAATCTACCTCTGAGCTGTACTCCTAGCCCTATTTGTGTGTGTGTGTGTGTGTGTGTGTGTGTGTGTGTGTGTGTGTTTACTGGTAATTGAACCCAGCGGCATTCTATCTCCAAGCTATATCCCCAGCCCTATTTATTCATTTTTGAAACAGAGTCTCACTAAGTTGTGGAGGGCCTTACTAAGTAGCTGAGGCTGGCTGCAAACCTGTTATCCTCCTGTCTCAGCCTCCCAAGTACTGTGATTACAGGCATGTGCCACCAAGCCCAGGTTATTTTTTTATTTTGTACAGGGTCTCGCTAAATTGCTGATGGTCTCACTAAGTTGCTGAGACTGGTTGTAAATCTGCGATTCTCCAGTCTCAGCCTCCCAAGTATTAGGATTACAGGTATGCACCACCGTTCCTGGCTGTATTTAATCTTCTCTTGACTTAAGAGTTCTTTATAAATTAAAAGCAAGCTGGGTGTGGTGGCACACACTTGGAATTCCAGACAGGAAGATGGCAGGTTTGAGGACAGCATCAGCTACTCTGTGAGGCTCTCTGCAATTTAGTGAGACCCTGTTTCAAAATAAAGAATAAACTGGGCATAGTGGCACACCCTTGTAATCACAGTACTTGGGAGGCTGAGGCAGGAGGTTCACAGGTTCGTGGCCAGCCTCAGCTACTTAATGAGGACCTCCACAACTTAACAAAACCCTGTTTCAAAATAAAAAATAGGAAGCCGGGCGTGGTGGCGCACGCTCGTAATCCCAGCATTTGGGAGGCTGAGACCGGAGGATCCCTTAATGAGGCACTCCGAAACTTAGTGAGACCCGATTTCAAAATAAAGAATAAAAAAATAGGGCTTGGGGTGTAGCTCGAAGGTAGAACGCCTTTGAGTTCAATCCCCAGTACCGGAAAAAAATAAATAAATAAAAAATAAAAAATAAAAAATAGGGCTGGGAGTATAGTTCAGAGGTAGAATGCCCCCAGGTTCAATCCCCAGTTCCACAATAAATAAATAAATAAATAAATAAAAATAAAGGCAAACCAAAGTAGGTTTTGCTCAGCTATGGACTTAACATCTGTTTGGGCTCTAAGCATGTCCCGTTCCCTAGCAGTCTTCCGGATAGTTGATAAGTGCTGGATAACAGAAGCATTTTCTGTTATGAGGAGAAGGAAAGGGTGGTACAGTGGTCCGTAGAAGCTGGCCCTGTCTAGAACTTTCAGGGCTCCACATTCTTTCATTTGCTAATGATGTTATTCTTCAGCTGAAAATTTTCAGTCGCTTCTCATCTTCCCTATTCATTTCTTCAACACTGGCCACAGTCCCTGATCTCACACAGTCCACAGACTTCTGGAAAAAGACCATCGTCTGCCGAGTGTGGTGATGCACACTTGTAATCCCAGTACTTGGGAGGCTGAGACCGGAGGATCCGGGTTCTCAGCCAGCCTCAGCTGCTTAGTGAGCCCTCCGAACTTAGTGAGACCCTGTTTCAAAACAAAGAATTAAAAAAAATAGGACTGTGGGTGTAACTCGGAGGTAGAATGCCTCTGAGTTCCATCCCCAGTACCACACACACACAAAAAAAAGTCCATCTCCTCCATCCGGCCCCATTCCATCCTACATGTCCAGCCTCACCTCCCGCTGCTCCTTCCTGAGTAGTCTACACCAGTCACAATGGCTGCTTCGAGGCTGTCACTCTTACCACATGCTGTCCACCTTCATGCCTCTGCTCATGCTGTATGTCTGCCTACATTTTTCTTCTCATCTCCAAACAAGGGAATGCCTATGTCCCCCTCAAAGACCCAAGGATTTTATAAGGATAAATGCAGCTTCCTCTTCATAAAAGCATTGGACAAATGGCATTTAGCTCTCTTCAGGGGTCCTGGTGCCTTTGTTTCTCCTAAAGCATTGCCTATACTGTGTTACTGCTACACACAGCGAGCTTACTGTACTATAAAGCAGGCCTTACCCGTTTCCCAGGCACTTAAATAGGCACCAAGAGATAATGAATTAATCTGTAATTTAAAGAAAAAGAGGGGGGGCCGGGCATGGTGGCACACGCTTATAATCCCAGTACTTGGGAGGCTGAGACCGGGGGATCCGGGTTCGTGGCCAGCCTCAGCTACTTAGTGAGACCCTCCACGACTTAGTGAGACCCTGTTTTAAAATAAAGAATAAAAAAAATTAAAAAAAAAAAAACGGGGCTGGGGGTGCAGCTCGGAGGTAGAATGCCCCATTCAATCCCCAGTACCACAAAAAAAAAAAAAAAAGAAAAAAAGGGGGTAACAGGGGCGGCTACTCCTTAGTCCTCAGACTTCAAAAGAGTGCTCTAAAGGCTTTGGGGAAATATTCTACAACCACAAAGTAGGATTTACTGGTTTGTATGTGTATAATCTGAAACTTCAAAACTCTGTGTATGCCCTCAAGGGTCTTCCATTAGACTGTAAACACTAGAAGAGCAAGGATTTTGCCTGTTTTGTTCTATCTTATTTATTCACTCACTGAGACTCATATCAAGAGCCCAACAAATATTTACTAAATGAATAAATGGCTGAGTAAAAGGCTGTGTGAACATTACTGTTAAGTAACGCAGATTAAAAATATCCCAACAAATACCATCTGTCTTCTAGCCAAAGTAGCCTTGAGGGAAAAAAATTCCTTCTGCTTCTGAAAGCACTTCTTGCCTCAGGACTGGGCAATATACTCAGGAGCACCAAGGAAGAATGTGTGTCCACTGCCAACTGCAAAGAATCCCAGACCATCAAACCTTGGAAGTGAAGGTATGATGGGAATGAGCTTAATGTTTTTATGCTTTCTTATTGCCTCAAACTGCTGAAAATGCTGGTGCACTTCAGAAGGAAGAATACTCATAGGAATTAGTTTCCTGCCCTCCCCTATCCCCATTGAAACCCAGTCATTTCATCATGATAGCTGCTTAAAACCCCATGTTACCATTACCGGAGAGCTTTTAGGACAGGAAGCAATTGTGGCACACCTTGGCTGAGCTGAGTACAGGGGAGAGGAAGGAAACAACAAGCCAAAAAAGAACAGGACTTGGGGTCAGTGTGAAATGCACACAAACAATGAGCCACTTGCTCTAATGCCTCCTCAGATCATCTAATTTCCCTTTGCAACATAATTTTTTTTAAAAGATACAAGGTTTCACTATAATGTCCAAGCTGGCCTCAAACTGCAGCGTTCAAGAGATTCTCCAACCTCAGCCTCCTAAGTAGCTGAGACTACTGGCACATACCACCACCGGCCAGGCTTGCATTGTAATTATTTAAAAAGAAAAAATAAAGAACACAGAGACAAGGAGCGCCTCCCTTGCTCACCAGCTGCTTCAACTTTTTCTATTATAACTCCTCTCCCAAGTTTAGCCCCTCTTAGAGGAAAAAATGATAAAAATGTTTTTGTCCTTAAATGGGGGAGGATCATCAGGGACTTTTCCCCTCTATGTCCACTTTCCAATTTGTCTAAAGTGAGTTTCCCCTTTGTTGTCATGAGAAATAAACTTTTAAAGAAATTATGGAGCCAAAAAGTTTATGTCCTAACAATAAGAAAATCAAGAACACTAAGTCAATTCTTTATCCCCCAAAGGGGATGATCAATAATATCAAATCATCCACTCTGCTTTTTTGCTCAGCGTACAGCCTTAGCCTCTTAACTACCAGTGTATCTAACAACTGGTTTATTTTATTTTATTATTTTTTTTTTTTTTGCGGTACTGGGGTTGAACTCAGGGGCATTCTACCTCTGAGCTATACCCCCAGCCCTATTTTGTATTCTTTATTTTGAAACCGAGTCTCACTAAGTTGCAGAGTGCCTCACTAGGTAGCTGAGGCTGGCCGCGAACCCGGATCCTCTGGTCTCAGCCTCCCGAATGCGGGGATTACAAGCATGCGCCACCATGCCCAGCTACAACTGGTTTATTTTTAAAACATCATTTTTTTGTGTTTGTTTCTTGCAGAACTGCAGATGGAAACCAAGGGCATTCTACCTCCGAGGTATACCCTCAGTCCTATTTTTTATTGTTTAACTTGAAACAGGGTCTCACTAAGTTGCAGAGGGCCGCACTAAGTAGCTGAGGCTGGCCATGAACCTGCAATCCTCTTGTCTCAGCCTCCCAAGCATGCACCACCATGCCTGGCTAAGTCATGTTTTCAAAATAATAACTTGTGTAATACTTCAGTTACCATGCACTATACCATGCTTTATTTATATGATTTCCCCCAACAATTCTTTTTTTTTTTTGTGGTACTGGGGATTTAACTCAGGGGTATTCTACCTCTGAGCTATACATGCAGCCCTATTTTTTTATTCTTTATTTTGAAACAGGGTCTTACTAAGTTGCAGAGGGCCTCACTAAGTAGCTGAGGCTGGCCACGAACCTGTGATCCTCCTATCTCAGTCTCCCAAGTACTGGGATTACAAGTGTGTGCCACCACGCCCAGCTTTCCACAACAATTCTGTGTGACATCCAACACAGATATGTTTATGTCCATTTTGCAAATGATAAAAACATTTGCCAGGAGTAAAATGATTTGCCATGACAGAGATCCAGTATCTCAAAACACAATTTCTCAACTTGGCACTAAAAGACATTTCAAGCCAGATAATACTTTGTTGGGGACAAGGGGGAGGTCCTGTGCACTGTGGTATGTTTAAGAGCATCTCTGGCCTCTACCCACTAGATGCCAAGAGTACCACCACCACCATCCCACCACCTCCCCCGATTATAACTACCAAAAACCTCTCCAGAAACTGCAAATATGTCCTTGGGAACAAAATCATACTGAGTTGAGAAGCACTGGTCTAAAAGAACCTTCGAGGTTCCTTCTCGCACCTCTATTCGATGGCAAGATGAACAGACAACACCGTTGAGTCACAATGCATCACAGAACATCAGAAGGTGCTTGCTCAGCAAGATTCAGTTTCTTAACCAATTCCCTATTTGAAATAATTTTTTTCAATATGGAACTGAACAATAAAAATTTTCTTGAACAAACATGCACATTTCCGATAATAAATCTTCTAACAGCATACTATTATCTCATTAGACCATAATAAGGATACCCAGAATGACCTGGCATATTTAGAGGGAATAAACATTTGCCAGAGGAATCTGATAGGTAGAAAGATCCTGGTTTTTGCTAGTAGGCCTTATTAATGCAGTTATTTTTATTTAATGTTTTCTCTATAATCAGGGGTATAAAGCTACACATGTTCTGAACACTCTTGCTTCATTTTAGTTTCTGCTCAAATATATATTACTTTAAATTATTCAGGAGAAAATGAGTGATAACTTTAGAATATTATTAGAATTTACAGCTGGTGATCTGCTGTTAAAACCACTAGTATTTGTGAACTTAGAATCCAAACTGACAGACTTCACAATCCTATTTAGAAACCCTTAAATTTTCTTTGTGCGATTTAATTCAAAATCTATTCCTGCAGAAGCAACCCTGCCCTCAAAATTCCTTATTTTCACTAACTTTTTGGCAAGTGCCTAAAATGAAAAGATTTTTGCAACCTCATTCCCCATAACATCTTAAATCTGTAAAGAATGGGCACCAAATGCTCAGAGAAATAATTATGCATATACCATTAGCCACACTGACACTAAAACTGCCTAGATTACAATAAGTTGAAATACAGTTATAGTTTGGAAAATATGTGAATTATGTTGCCAGCAGCTAATTTATTTGCCCCATTATTTCCCAGTGGTAGTAAATAAGGAATACTGTGGAATAGGAAAAACAATTTAAGCTGGCTCTTTTCAATGTGGAGTGTAATACCAAAATCCAAGTGCCAAAACAATACAGCTGTATAGTCATCTAGACAAACTGAAATAAGATACAGGGAAAGTGCTTAGTTAATACAATATATAAAATCAAGAAAAGATTACAAATTTCATAATGTCCGCAATCACTCCAGCATGCTGTACTTGCATCTTTAAATGTGATTTGGATCTATACATAGGAGACGTTTTCTCCATATTACAAAGCATATTGTACCAGAAGTGTCCAGTACCCTAGTGGTCTCCATATACAAAAGAACACATTGATCCTGAAATGAAAATGATCCCCTGATCTTAGAAAACACCAGTCACCAAAAACAAAAGTGAATAGACAACACAAAATGGGGTTTTGCAAAAAGAGGAACAAAGATTTAATCAATACAAAATGCTCATCTTTTAAAAAAAAAAATATTTTTCCACTGTATATATGCCCACGCATAACTCAAATCTTTTCTTTTTTTTTTTTTTTTTTTTTTTTTGCAGTACTGGGGATTGAACTCAGGGGCATTATATCTCCGAGCTATACCCCCAGCCCTATTTTTTATTCTTTATTTTGAAACCGAGTCTCACTAAGTTGCGGAGTGCCTCACTAGGTAGCTGAGGCTGGCCTCGAACCCAGTCAAATCTTTTCTTTAAAAAACAAAAAAGGCCAACAGCCAAAACTCTATGATCAGATCTAATTGTCCCCTGCATTTAACGACCCAAGATTTTTAATGACTTCCTCCCTGAAAAAAAGTAACGACAATTTTATAGCACTGTAAATACCTGCTACAGAGAAATCTATGACTCCGGGAAAAAACGTTAATATCATGTACAGTAGTGAATCCAGCCAGGGGCAGAAGACAGCTCACAGTCACGTATTAAGAGGGGCAGAGAGGACAGGGTCCCCTTCTCCAGCAACACGGAGGAAATCGTGGAGAATACGCCCTCCGAATGATGGATACACAAACACCTGGCAATGATCACGCCTTTTAACGAGTCTTCCTAGAGAAGTTCCTTCGTAAACACGCATCCAAGGAGCCCACTTCCCAGAAACCTCGGGGAGTGACTTCAGACGGAGTGTTCTCGGGTCCTGCTGAAGCAATGTCTCCCCGAGACCGCGCGCGGACGGGGTCCGAGGAGTTAGGGAGCCAGAGACCAGTCCCAGTTTCGGTTAACCAAGTTCCTTTACAGTAGGATTCGCAATTCCCTGGGTGGTTCTAGCGCACCCTTCCCCTTCCCCAGTCCTCCCGTCCCAGAGTCACCCGTCACCCTTATCGCTCGTTACCTGGGGCTAGGTACTTAACAGATGCTAAAAAAGGGAGCGGCGTCTCCAGACTTCCCGGGCGCCCCCGAAACTCCTACCCAGCTCCAAATCCCAGAAACTTCCCTTCCCTGAGATGGCAAAGGAGAGAAGAAAAAAAAAAAAAAAAAAAAAAGCAAGACCCTTAGCCTCGGTCCCGCCTCCAGTAAACCATTCCCTGCGCCCCCCGCCCCCAGCAATCGGGCCGGGGAGCCGGCGGCCAAGTTCGGGGTGCAGCGCGCGAGAAACGTCAGCCTTCGAGCCCGCGCCTGCATCTCGGGTGATATAAACAGGATGTCAGACCGCGCGTCCCCGGCTTGTTTATGAAAACTTGCGGTGCACAGGGGGGAGGCGGCGGGGCTCAACCTTTCCCCGGCTGCCCGGCCGCCGCCTCGCGACCTCCCCGCCGCCGCCGCGCTCGCTGGAAAACCCCCGCCTCCCGCCCCGCGCGCGGCACCCGCACCCGCAGCCGCAGCCGCCCCCCGCCCGGGTCCTGCGCCGCGCTGGGGAGCCTCCGGGGCGCGCAGGACCGACCCCGAGCCGCGGCCCGAGACCCTCGCCGGGTCGCCGCGGCTGCCGCAGCTCCTCCACCTCCCCTCGGTGACACTCACCACTTCCGCGTGCGCCCGGGCGGGTGGCTCCGGGCCGCGGCCCCGATCCGGGTCGGGGGGCCGGCTGGCTAGACGGCCAGCCACGCGGGGCCCGGCGCGGTGCGCCCGGGGCTGGACAGGGGGCGTCGGGAGGGCAACCAGGGCGGGGGCGCAGGCCCGATCGGTCTGCAGCTCCCGGCTACTCGGCCGCCGCGGCCTGCGCTCCGCGACGCTCCCGCCTCCGGCCCCGCCCCCCTGACGTCACGAGCGGCCCCGGAAAGGGGGGGGCGCGGTCGAGGCGGGACCGGCGCTCGGGCTGCTGTCCCGCACGCCCCCGCCGCCGACCCGCGGCGCTCGGCGTCCTCGACCAACCCCGGCCTAGGGACCAGAGGTCAGCCAGCGCGGGAAGTAGGATTGTCAGGATTTGCGCGTTAGGAGCCCCTGCATCACGTCTCTGTGCGCTTGGATGCAAATATCACAGCCTTCCGGGTATACCTCTGCCCCTCATCCCCACCGCGCAAGAATTGACCTCTTAAGGCACTGGACATCAACTTAACCAGAAAGCAAACCTGCAACTTTGACAAGTTACTTCAGATACAACCCATCATGTTTTTTCTTGTTTTGTTTTGTTTTGGGCTTTTGGTTTGGTTGTTGTTTGCATACTGGGGATTGAACCCAGGGGTGTTCTGCCTCTGAGCCAGACCCCCTGCCCTGTTTTATTTTTTATTTTGAAACAGGGTCTCGTTAGCCGGGCGTGGTGGCGCACACTTGTAATCCCAGTACTTGGGAGGCTGAGACAGGAGGATTACAGATTCACAGTCAGCCTCAGCTACTTAGTGAAGCCTTCTGCAACTTAGTGAGACCCTGTTTCAAAATAAAGAATAAAAAATAGGGCTGGGGGTGTAGCTCGGAGGTAGAATGCCCCTGAGTTCATCCCCAGTACAGGAAGGAAGGAAGGAAGGAAGGAAAGAAGAGAGAGAAAGAAAGAAAGAAAGAAAGAAAAAGAAAGCAAGCCTCTCAAAGTTGCTAAGGGACTTGCTAAATTGCTGACACTGGCCTTGAACCTGTGGTCCTGTCTCAGACCCCCAAGTACTGGGATTACAGACATGCCCCCACCACCGCTGGCTCCCACCCCGTATTTAAAGTGCTTTTTGAGCAGGGCGGGAGTGGTGGCGCATGTGTGTAATCCCAGTACTTGCTCTTTGAAGAGGGAAAGACCAACTTATATAAAATAGTAATGAGAACTAATATTTATTAGCACCTAATTTGTGTCTAGCTCTTCTTGTTTTTTTAGTACTATCCCTCAATGTAGGTATTAGCCTATTTTACCCAGGAGGAAATGAAGCAAGGCTAAAGTACCTTTATCAGGTGCACAGTATAGCCAGGATTCATGCCTTATAGGCAATCAGTCTACTGCCAAATCCTGAATTTTTTGTTTCCTAATTGTCTCTCCAGTACTGTCCACTTCTTTGTGTTTCCACAGTACAGTTCAAGTTGCCACCGTCTGTCATTTGAAGGACCACAAACACCTCTTAGAATGTCACTGCATTCACTTCAGCCTCCCCCCCCCCTTAATTTTCCATAGTAACTGGTAAAATTCAAAGCTTTTCCACTTCTATGGTTTAAACATTTATCCCTGAAAGTCCTTGGATGAAAATCCTCCCTAAGCTAAGGATGGTCAGAATTCTGTACCTTCAGGTCACTGCAAACAGAAGCTGCCCTCCTGTCCTGACTCTACTAATCCAGCTGGACCATTCCTAATGTCTTGAGACTGAGCAAGATGTGCTGGCTGTGGTGTGGTAGGTGAAAGGAAGACCAGAGTCTAGATTACTGGGTTTCAGGTTTGGTCTCCACCATTAACCACCTGCGTTTCCCTAAATGACTTGCAGTTTACTCATAAAAGTTGAGTGGCAGACTAAATGATCTCCCAAGTACCTTCTGGAAAGAGAAAAGCAATCAGAGAAGACAGAAGAGCTGAGCAGGGAGGGATTGAGCCCGTGCACCTGCATTGCGGGTGATGATATGCATGTCTTGTCTCGCCTGCCATACTGTGAACACCTCAGGGCCGTTAGCATCATTTTTCTTCATGTGTTAAATAGAGACAATACTTTCCTTATATGATTTTGCTGAAGGTGAATTAAGATAATATGGGCCTGGGACATGGCAATGGGCTGGGTAAATCATAGTGATTGTTTTTTGTTTGTTGTTTTTGTTTTGTTTCTAATCTGGGCCTTAAAGACTAGGTGGGAATAGAAGCTGGGTGTGGTGGCGCACGATTGTAATCCCAGTACTTGGGAGGCTGAGACTGGAGGATCCAGGTTGGTGGCCAGCCTCAGCTACTTAGTGAGTCTCTCCACAACTTAGTGAGACCCTGTTTCAAAATAAAGAATAAAGGATAGGACTGGGAGTATAGCTTGGAGGTAGAATGCCCCTGGGTTCCATCCCCAGTACCACACACACACACACAAAGACTAGCTGGGGATGGCATGAATACAGATGGAAAACATGAAAGAACTGCATTTCAGGTGAAGAGAAGCAGAAAGGAAGGGATGCAGCGATGGACCCATTTGTGCTCAAGAGCAGATCTGGCTGCTCATGAAGTAGGAGCAGGAAAGAGGGTCTTAACTGAGTTTAGATTCATTCCCTTGTGTCAGACATTGCTGAGAATCCAAAGGGGGAAATAAAGACTTCCTGATGTCTGGATGCTCACCGTGGAGTGGAGCAGACAGGCAAGCAAGAAGCAGTGTGATTCATGTTTCCCTGAAGGTGATCACACAGAGAATCATTCAGCCCAACGGGAGAGGTCAGAAGAGTCTGCAAGTAGCAGAGAAGCCACAGGAGCTGGGAGAAACGTGACATATTCAAGCAAAAATAGTGCGTGCTGGGTGGCTGGGGACTAAGAAAATATGAGCTTTCTGCAAAAATATTTACCAAAATAGTCTGGTTTAAGGCTTTTTTTTTTTGAGGAATTTTAATCAGGTTCTTATTTTGGAAGAATTGCTCTTAGGCAGTTTCTCATTCTCAGCCCTATTGACATTTGGGGCTGGACAGTTATTTTTTTTGGGGGGGGGAGGTGGGACTATCCTGTTCTCTATAGGATGTTTAGCTGCTTCTCTGGCCTCTACACACTAGTTGCCAGAAGCAACCCACATGGCTCCTCCTCCTTGCTCCAGTCCCCTACTCTCCTCCTACTTCAGTTGTAACAACCAAAAATGTCTTTAGATATTGTCAGATGTCCCCCGGGGGGAAACCCCACTTGAGAACCACTAATTTAGGAATAATGTGGAAGATGAATTGGAATGTAAGGGGGTTGGTTATATAGCATCACAGAATTACAGGCTGCATGTGATAGAGCCTTTGTAAGGCAGTGGCCTGGGGGAGGACACTGCAGAAGATGCAAAATGTCTGGGAAGAGGGAACAGAAAAGGCTGACATGTGAGTGACTGAGGAGGGGGATGGAGGAATCTCACATGACTCCCAAGTTTCCTGAATCAGTTGGCAAGTTGACCAATGGTGCCACCAACTAAATTGGATGAGGAATTCAAAGTTATGTTTAAGAACAGATACGCTTTTTACAGTCACTCTGCAGAGAACATACATGAACCAAGGGTTCTATAGCATGCCTGTAATCCCAGTGTGTGATGCTGAGGCAAGAGAATTGCAAGTTTGAGGCCTAGGCAATTTATTGAGACCCTGTCTCAAAAATAATAACGGTTCAGGCATAATGGCACATGCCTGTAATTCCAGTACTTAGTAGGCTGAGACAGGAGGATCACAGGTTAGAGGCCAGCCTCAGCAATTTAACAAGACTCTTAGTAACTTAGGGATACCCTGTTTCAAAAAGAAAAAAGAAGGGCTGGGGATGTAACTCAAAGATAGAATGCCCCTGAGTTCAGTCCCTAGTACCAAAGGAAAAAAAGGACCAGGCATGGTTGGCACATGCCTGTAATCCCAGTACTTGGGAGACTGAGACAGGAGGATTACAGGTTCAAGGTCAGCATCAGCAATTTAGCAGGACCCTCAGAAACTTAGATCCTGTTACAAAGTTAAAAAATAAAAAATAGGGCTGGATATGTAGCTCAGAGGCAGAATGCCCAGTATTATTATTAAAAAAAAAAAAAAAAAAAAAAAGTGGGAATGTTTCTCAGTGATAGAGTGTCTCTGGGTTCAATCCCCGGTACAGCAAAAATTAGTTAGTTAAATTAAAAAGACCATACATGATACCAAAGAGAGACAATAGTGTAAAATAGAGAAGCACAAACATTTCTATGTAATGTGTAATGCATGACATACATCTAAACCAAACCAAACCCAATGTAGTGAAGTCTCTTACTGAGAAATTATTTAAAATAATAATAATAATAATAACCATCCAACCTGCAAACATTCACACATAAGTCTTCATCAAAAGCCATTTGTGCTAAAGACATAACTCTGTGGTTGAGTGTTTGCCTAGCATGTATAAAGCCTTAGGTTTAATCCCCAGAACCACAAAAAAAGAGTATTTGCTCATAGGTCTGTTCCTTTGCCAAACCTATTGCCTAGTTAACAATGGGGAAACAAACACAAGGTTTGCTTTTAAAAGGTTGTACTAAACATTATTCAACTCAACTTGAACCCTGTTGTACAAATCATGAAATTGAATTACAAAAAGTTAGAGAATAAAAGGAAATAAAGCCACCCACAATCTTGATACTCTAGTATAAACATGGCTACCATGTTACAGATTTTCTCCTAGTCATTTTTTTCACTAAGCATATTATAGTATCAATATAATCATATTAGACATAGAATTTTATGTATTTTTCCTTAAGCTTATTTCTGTGTTTCCAAATGCCTTCATAAGTAATGCACTTGCTTCTTTATGCAAATAATTTTAAGTAATAATTAAATATAAAGTTAAGTACTTAATATTTAAATAATCATTTTCAGAGAAATTGACAGAAAAAAATTATTGAGTCAAATGGATTGCATAGTTTTAGATTCTTTTTTTTTTTTTTTTAATTCTGGGAAATGAACCCAGGGCCATTCTACCACAAATGTACACACCTAGCCCTTTTTATTTAATTTTTTAATATTTTGAAACAGAATCTCATTAAGTTGCTAAGGCTGGCCTCAAGCCTGTGATCCTGCTGTCTCAAACTCCCAAGTACTAGGATTACAAGTATGCGCCACTGCACCCGGCTATTTGGATTCTTAATTCATTGATTCATATTAACAAGTTACTTTCCATGCAGTTTCCACAAATTTACATTTCTTTGAAAGATGTACTCACTGTCAGGTTCTATAACAGTGAACATTATAATTTTCCAGATGGTTTGTACCTTTAATGTATTTAAAATATACCTTGTTTAATTTTTAATTCTCACAATTATTCAAGAGGTTAATAATTTTCTCACTAATTTCTACTTTTCTTTGCATGTGCAATGTGCAGTGTTTGGGGACATGACTCCATTGGTACAGTGCTTTCTCAGCATGCACGAGATGACCCTGGGTTTGATCCCCAGCATCACACACACACACACACACACACACACACACACACACACACACACATTTATGAATGTACATGGGGGAGCAGGTGGAATGTTCTTTGCCCAACACCTACTAGGATCATAGTCTTTTTCATCAATTTATAATAATGAGATACTTAACAAAGATATAATATTTCCTCTGTGATACTTTTCTTCTTCTTCTTTTTTTTTTTGCAGTACTGAGGATTGAACCCAGGGTCATTCTGCCTCCAAGCTACACCCCCAACTCTATTTTTTTTATTCTTTATTTTGAAACAGGGTCTCATTAAGTTGCAGAGGGCCTCACTAAGTATCTGAGGCTGGCTGCAAATCTGGATCCTCCTGTCTCAGCCTCCCAAGTACTGGGATTACAAGCATGTGCCACCACATCTGACTTCCTCTGTGATACTTTTGACCTGCATTTTTCCATCATACTGCATACCCCAAAAAACCAAAACAATACTTGCAGAACTTTTTCATTTCCTTATTGTCAGGTGTGTCGAATTGTGAATTGTTGGGTTTTTGTTTATTTGTTTGCATTGTGATTTCATCTGTGATTGTTTAGAAAGCCATCCTTCCCCTTAGGTTAGATAAATGATACACAAGTATTGGTTGAGTACCAGCCATGGTTGCAGGCATAGCTCAGTGAAAGAGCCTTACCTAGCATGCACCAGGCCCTGGGTTTGATCTCCAGCACCACACACACACACACACACACACACACACACACACACACACATACACACACACAAAGAGCTATGAGTCCTGCACTATTCTGTACTGCAAATACAAAAGTGAAATAAAAGCCAGGCGTGGTGGTGCACACTTGTAATTCTAGTACTTGGCAGGCTGAGACAGGAGGATCTCAGTTTGGAGGCCAGCTCCAGCAAGTAGTGAGACTTTCACCAACTTAGCAAGACCCTGTTTCAAAATAAAAATAAATGCTGTGTGCATGTATGTCAGTGTCAACATGGTATACATTAGGATGTGAGACCATAATGCACCAATTAAAAAACTCATAAAAAAGTAAAAAAATTAAAATAAAGAGCTGGGCATAGTGATGCATTCTTGTAATCCAAGTACTTGGGAGGCTGAGACAGGAGGATCACAGGTTTGCGGCCAGCTTCAGCTACTTAGTGAGGCCCTCTGCAACTTAGTGAGACCCATTTCAAAATAAAGAATAAAAAATATGGCCTGGTGTGGTGGCGCACGCTTGTAATCCCAGCATTCAGGAGGCTGAGACCAGAGGATCCGAGTTCGAGGCCAGCCTCAGCTACCTAGTGAGGCACTCTGCAACTTAGTGAGACTCGGTTTCAAAATAAAGAATAAAAAATAGGAGCCGGGCGTGGTGGCGCACGCTTGTAATCCCAGCATTCGGGAGGCTGAGACCGGAGGATCCGGGTTCGTGGCCAACCTCAGCTACCTAGTGAGGCACTCCGCAACTTAGACTCGGTTTCAAAATAAAGAATAAAAAATAGGGCTGGGGGTGTAGCTCGAAGGTAGAATGCCCCTGAGTTCAATCCCCAGTACCGCAAAAAAAAAA
>PVLC010038498.1:0-14728 GCA_004027655.1 Graphiurus murinus | reverse complement strand
AAGAACTTTATTTTTTTTTTGGTGTGTGTGTGTGTGTGTGTGTGTGTGTGTGTGTGTGTGGTGCTGGACATTGAACCCAGAGGCATTCTACATCCGAGCTACACCCCTAGGCCTATTTTATTTTTTATTTTTGAAATAGGGTCTCACTAAGCCGGGCGTGGTGGCGCACGCTTGTAATCCCAGCATTCGGGAGGCTGAGACCGGAGGATCCGGGTTCGCGGCCAGCCTCAGCTACCTAGTGAGGCACTCCACAACTTAGTGAGACTTGGTTTCAAAATAAAGAATAAAAAATAGGGCTGGGGGTGTAGCTCGGAGGTAGAATGCCCCTGAGTTCAATCCCCAGTACTGCAAAAAAAAAAAAAAAATAGGGTCTCACTAAGTTGCAGAGGGCCTCACTAAGTTGCTGAGGCTGGCTGCGAACCTGCAATCCTCCTATCTCAGCCTCCCAAGTACTGGGATTACAAGCATGCGCCACCATGCCCAGCTAAATATCTGTTATTTATTGGCACGAATATAAACAGAAAATTTTGAATTCCAGATCTTTGAGTAAATTTTTTAAAAACAACACTTCCCTCCCCAACAAAAACCCTTTCCTCCATTTCTTTTTAATATAAATATGCACGTTAAGAAGAGATTTAGTCTTATTAGTCTTATTAGATGTTGCTTGGTAATTTAAGTTTTGCTCAAAATACTAGATGCCTAGAGAATTATCAAATTGTGCTAGGAAGCAGAAAATAGTAAGAATAACTTAAAGACCAGAGATCTTGCTTATTATTAGTGGTGCCCCACTAAAACACTAGACTATTCTACACACAATGAAGGACCAAAGGAACAAACCTTGCTTTTCATTTTTTGGTACTGGGGATCAAACCCACCACATCACACATGCAAGGCAAATACAGTAACACTGAGCTATATCCCCAGCCCTTCCTACTTCCTTATTTTGAGTCACGGTCTGGCTGAGTAGCCCAAGCTGGGCTTGAACTTGTGATCCTTCTACCTCACCCTCCTGAGTCACTATGATTACAGGTGTGCCTGGCCAGAGGAACACATCTTTGTCTCCAGCATCCAACACTTACTTGTTCAACCTCCTCTGTGCTCACTTGTTAGCAATCCTCCTGACATCTATAGCAGATGGGCTTTCAGCAATACTCCATAGCATTGCAGTGGAATAGCCAGAGCCAAAACCTCAGCAAAGCCTTTAAAGCATAAAAGGCTTCTTTCTGAGTTAATAGGGTTTAGAATCCTGTAGAAAGGAGATTTGTCTTTGTACCAATGCCATGCTGTTTTTATTACTATAGCTACGTAGTATAGTTTGGAGTCAAGTATTATAATGTCTCATAAATGGTACTTGTTGCTGAGAACTACTTTGGCTATTCTGGATTTTTTTGTTGTTCCAAATGAATTTAAGGACTAATTTTTTCTATGTCTGTGAAAAATGACCTTGGTAATTTAATGGGTATTGCATTAGATCGGTAGATAATTTTTGGAATGGCCATTTTGATGATGTTTATTCTGCCTATCCAAGAGCATGGGATGTCCTTCTATCTTCTAAGATCAACTATACTACAGAGCCATAGTAATAAAAACAGCATGGGCCGGGCGTGGTGGCGCACGCTTGTAATCCCAGCATTTGGGAGGCTGAGACTAGAGGATCCGGGTTTGCGGCCAGCCTCAGCTACCTAGTTAGGCATTCTGCAACTTAGTGAGACTCGGTTTCAAAATAAAGAATAAAAAGTAGGACTGGGGGTGTAGCTCAGAGGTAGAATGCCCCTGAGTTCAATCTCCAGTACTGCAAAAAAATAAAAATAAATAAATAAATAAAAACAGCATGGTATTGGCAGAAAAGCAGACACATAGACCAATGGAGCAGAACAGAAGACTCAGCAACAAATTGGCACACTTACAACCAATTGATTTTTGACAAAGGGGCCAAAACCATACAATGGGAAAAAGATAGCCTCTTCAACAAATGGTGTTGGCAAAACTGATTATCCATATGCAGAAAAATGGAAATAAACCCCACCCTCTCTCCCTGCACAAGAGTCAATTCAAGATGGTTCACCTAGCCGGGCATGGTGGCGCATGCTTGTAATCCCAGCATTTGGGAGGCTGAGACCGGAGGATCCTGGTTCGAGGCCAGCCTCAGCTACCTAGTGAGGCACTCTGCAACTTAGTGAGATCCTGTTTCAAAATAAAGAATAAAAAATAGGCTGGGGGTATACCTCGGAGGTAGAATACCCCTGAGTTCAACCCCCAGTACCGAAAAAAAAAAAAAAGATGGTTCACCTGGAAATTAGACCAGAGACCTTGCAGCTACTTGAAGAGGGCATAGGTCCAACACTTCAACACATAGGCACAGGTAAAAACTTTCTCAACAAGACCCCAAAGGCACAGAAAATTAAAATGAGGACCAAAATGTGGGATTGCATTAAACTGAAGAGCTTCTATGCAGCAAAGAAAACTATCAAGAACCTCAACAGAGAGCTGACAGAATGGGAGAAAATTTTTGCCAGCTACTCCTCTGATAGAGGACTAATATCTAGAATATGCAGAGAACACAAGAAACTCCCCACCAAAACCCCAAATAACTCAGTCAAAAAATGGGCAAGTTAAGCCGGGCGTGGTAATCCCAGCACTTGGGAGGCTGAGACTGGAGGATCCAGGTTCGCAGCCAGCCTCAGCTACTTAGTGAGGCCCTCTGCAACTTAGTGAGACCCTGTTTCAAAATAAAGAATAAAAAATAGGGCTGGGGGTGTAGCTTGGAGGTAGAATGCCCCTGGGTTCAATCCCCAATACCAAAAAAAAAAAAAAAAAAAAAAATGGGCAAATTAGCCAGGCATGGTGGCACACACTTGTAATCCCAGTACCTGGGAAGCTGAGATAGGAGGATCTGGGTTCACAGTCAGCCTCGGCTACTTAGTGAGGCTTTCCACAACTTAGTGAGACCCTGTTTCAAAATAAAGAATAAAAAATAGGACTAGGGTGTAGCTCGGAAGTAGAATACCCCTGGGTTCAATCCCCAGTACTTAAAAAAAAAGAAATACAAATGGCCAATAAATGTATGAAAAAATGTTCAACAACATCATTAACATTCAGAGAGATGCAAATCAAAACTACCCTGAGATTTCAATTAGGATGTATGTATGCCTCTACCATCCTGAACTTCATCAAAGTATACAATTACAATGCACCAATGAAATTTAAAAAAAAGAAAGAAAGGAGATTTGCCCTGGGCTTCCCCAAACCTGAGACTGCTCTGTTCACCAAGGGAAACCATTACTGCCTGAGATATTTGAAATATTTACTATGCATTTAAATTCGGGGAAGTCAGCTTTACCAAAAGTGTCAAGAAATAGAATTGAATCTGCTTCAGAGAACAGTAATACTGGCTGAAACCCCTGTAGTTTACATTCCATCTTCAAAGTGAGATAATGCAAGAATGCCAAAAATTTAACAGAGCCTTCTCAAGTAACAATCTTGTCCTTGAGGGAACACTGGGATTTGGAGTCGTGGAATTTTCCATCCTTTTATTCTTTCGTTTTCTGTCTCCTTCAAGTATCAATTGACTCCTCTCAGCCACAGCTGTACAAATCACAAGACTTTTTTTTTTTAATTGGCATAAGACATATACATTATTCATCTATTCAGTTTCATCTGAAGAGAATCCAATAAAGAAGCACTTTTATTTTCCAATGAAAATTTAAAGCTGCTTTTTTTCCTCCACAAGGAAACTCCACCCAAGATCAATGTAAGTACAATTTTAACAGAGCATGAGTGAATACAATTTTATTAAAATGTAGACCTGGGTTTTTTTGGTTTGTTTTGTTGTTGTTGTTGTTGCTATACATCATAGTACTTGTGTATAAATATGTAACAAAGTCAACCCCTTGGTTTGTGAAGTCTTCTGTACCATAATAATACCAAGAACACCCTGTGCTTTTCTTAGCAAATATCGACTTAAAAGGATACTTTGTTGCCATTGGTGTTACATCCTTGATAGAAAGTATATACATATGGCAGGATTTGTTTTCCTATAACTATAAATACAGTGGAGCAGAAAATGCAAGGGGTTCTTCCAGGTAAAATAATTTATCTTGCCTCTGGGTTATTGAGTGAAGGAGAGGACACAGGTGAAGGTCATCATGACCCCCACTTAGCAAGAGGCTTTTATCAGTAGTTCAAAAGAAGTGAGCCAAGTTCAACAACACACACACACACACACACACACACACACACACACACACACACACACACACTTTCCTATTAGACAGAATGCAGTTCTGATTCGCAAACATCCTATATGAAAAGGAGGAAGATGTTAGCATGGATACTGAGCTGAGCCTCAGCTCTCTCCACTCACCACAGAGGTCATTATCTAATGGAAGGAGAAACCTTCCAAGAGATCATTCTAGAAGACACTTCTAGAATAGCAGGGAGAAGTCTCCACCTGTCTGCCAGCCCCTGTTCCCACGCATTCCACCGCACTCGCCATGACTGAGGAATTAAGTCCTTAAATAGTAAGCGTCAGCTGCAAAGCAACGCACTGAGCAAAGAACGGAAGATGTGAGATCAATGCTCTCCACGGGAAGAGTCACCTCACAAAAGAGACACACATGACTTTGTAAGCAAAACTAAACGTCCTCCACCTCTCCTGAGCCAATACTCTCTCATCAAGAGCGATCATGGTTATTCAGAGTCAGAAGCAAACTATGGAGCTCTCTGTCTGCGGGCAAGTAGAAACAGCACATGACAGAGAGGGCGCGAGGCGTCCAGGGAACTGATGAAATACACATACTTTATGAGTTACGCAGTTCATAAGGAGGAAGATGCAGCAGGCAGGATTTAACCCCTTCTGGTGGAAACGTCAAAGACACATGGAAACGAACGCATATCTAGGTGCCTTCACCTAGAGAAAGGAACAAATGTCAACATTTGTCAACATTGTTCTCGAGAATCCCATTGGTTCTGAGTCAAGGAAGTTATAATTGGTGATGATTCAGGTCTGAACTGCACCAAAGCATACCCCTGAACTCACATCTGGGCAAGAATGGCTGGGACTTGATACTTTTGGATGGCCTGGCTCCGGATGATACTGAAAAGGCTCTGAATTCAAATCCATACAATGCAGGGAGTGAAGGGTCACTCCTCACCTCAGGAACTCAGGAGTGGGAAGGTGCTTGGCTTCTGTGGCAGAAGAGAATTTCGGCATGCACCAGTCAGAGACAAAGACAGAGGTTTTTTTTAGGAAAGTGGGGGATACACATTCAAGGGAGAACATGGACTATCTCAAGAGGGAGAGAGCCTTTGGGGTCTTTATAGTACTTCTTTTATAGGGAACCCTGAGAGGGGTGGATAGTAATGCATTATGATTTAAAAAGCGTAGGCGGATTGAGGTCTTTTGCCTCAGAAAAAGATAGGCCAGATAGGCCATTATGATTAAAAGTGTGGCCTACCAAGGGCTTTTGCCTAACAAAGAGCAGAGCCAGTAAAGTGAAGTTAAGGATTATGAAGTTTCTAGATTTTAAAACTATATTTTCCCTTTTCTCCCCAGTTCAGCTCCTTTCTACCTAATATTTTATTTCTCCTATCCTATGTACCCGATACCCAGACAGCACTTCAACAGCATAGCCAAGTGGTGAGGCTGACATTCATTCACTCACACATTCATTCATTCATTCATTCACTCATTTATTCATTTTTAAAAATTTATTTTCTTTTATATTGGGGATTGTACTTAGGGGCATTCTACCTCCTAGCTACACCCCCAGCCCTTTTATTTGATTTTATTTCTTATTTTGAAACAGAATCTTGGTAAGTTTCTGAGGGTCTCGCTACGTTGCTGAAGTTAGTCTTGAATTTGTGATCCTCCTGTCTCAGTCTCCCAAGTCCTGGGATTACCGGTGTGTGCATCATGCCCAACTTGATGTTTATTTGATGGTACCTTCCCTCTCCCCATTTCAGGCTGCCCTCGTGTTTGTTTTAAACTGGTTTTGCCTGTAGAAATATGTCAGGGTAAAGGAAAGGGCAGAGGGGACTTGGGACCTCACATTCCTTAATGGAGGACTTTGTATTGCCTTTGAAGAAAGGGCTTGCTAAAAATAAATATTTTAAGAAGTAAAGTGGGAGGGAGAGGAGCAGGAGTGGTTATTTTGTTTTCCTGTTTTTCTCCAAGTAAGCTAAAATGTGTTGAAGAGTTAGCACATCTTGTGTTTATATATAGATAAAAATGATAGTGGTGTGACTTGTTTATCCCTGGAGTAAGGTGGGGTAGGCAGGTGTAGTTGAACAGCCCAGGTCCATAGAGTATAATATAGCTGGCATGCAGGACTGGAGTGACCCTCAATGCCAGCTCCTTCAACCACATTGCTTTAGACTAGAGAAACCAAGGTTTAAGGAGGAGAATCTTTGTGCAAAGAATAGCCATGGTTATTGTACTTATTTTAATCATTGGAAACTTTTTTTTGGGGGGGGGGGGATACTGGGGATTGAACCCAGGGGTATTCTACCTCTGAACTACACCCCAGGCCTTCTTATTTTTTATGAAACAAGGTCTCACTAAGTTGCTGAGGACCTTCCTGAGTTGCCTTGGACCTATGATCCTCCTCTCTTAGCCTCCCAGGTACTGAGATTCCAGGCATGGGCTACCACACCCAACCATTGGAAACATTTTTAATAAGAAAAAGGAAAACTGTGAATATTGCTTGCTGGTCATTTGCTAGCTGTGTTACCTGGGGCAAGTTATTTAACTTCTCTGTGCCTCAGTTTCATGATGTATAAAGTGGAGCTAATAATAGTGTCTACTTCATAGACTTGCTAGGACTATAAAATCATTTACAAATTAATACCTGTGGAGCACCTAGAACAGAAGTTGGGAAGAGGTGTTTGATAAACCTCAACAGTTTTATTGTTATCCTTGCCACCACTACTGCTGATAAATCAGAAAGGCCTTTTTCAAGCAAGTGAGGTTTTGGTGAAGAACTGGAAAACCCCATCCACTATGGAGCCCAGCTGCAGCTTAGAACCAAACCAGGGAGAGGGAAAGGGAGAGTCATCTCATTTTCCTGACTAATAGTCACTCACTTTAAAGCACTTAAGAAATGATTTTTGTTGGACTTAAAAATGCAAGAATTAAATTGAAAATCCAACCTTTATTGAGTCCCAGTTTTGATTTTTTTTTTTTTTATAGAGTTGGAAATTGAACCCAGAAGTATTCTACCTCTGAGCTATCTGAGCTGCACCCTCTGCCCTATTTTATTTTTATTTTTTTTTAATTTTTTTTGCGGTACCAGGGATTGAACCCAGGGACATTCTACTTCCAAGCTACACCCCCAGTCCTATTTTTTATTCTTTATTTTGAAACAAGGTCTCACTAAGTAGCTGAGGCTGGCCTCGAACATGGGATCTTCCTGTCTCAGCCTCCCAAGTACTGGGATTACAAGCATGTGCTACCACGCCTGGCTCCTATTTTATTTTTAAACAGGCTCTCACTAAATTGCTGGAGCTGGCTTCGAACCTGGCGATCCTTCTATCTCAGCCTCCCAAGTACTGGGATTACAGGTGTGTGCCACCACACCTGGCTCCAGTTTTAATTTGTATAAGTCTTGACCAAAAGCCACTTCCTCTCACATGTTAGTTTCTATATCCTATGTAAATAACTATCTTCACCTGAATTATTGTAAAGATTATGTACTTGAAACCACTTTCTGGGTTGTAAATTTTACAAGGAATCATACATTCCTTAACAATTATAAAATCACTGGGTGGGGCAGGGCAGGGGACATTCCTGATTTCTTCCAAGAATTTAGCATCAACCATAGAAATAGAAATGTGTAAGCTGGGAGTAGTGGCCCACATTTGTAATCCCAGCATTTGAGAGGCTGAGACTGGAGGATCTGGGTTCGAGACCAGCCTCAGCTACCTAGTGAGGCACTCTGCAACTTAGTGAGACCCTGTTTTCAATCCCCAGTACCACAAAAAAAAAAAAAAAGAAATGTGTAAGCCAAATATTCATGGAAAATGTGTTCAAAAGAAAGCACTGAGCTGGGAATTGGAGGTTTGGGCTCCAGCTCTAGCTTTCCCATGGAGCACTTTGCAGGGCTCTGGGTATATCATTTAGACCTCCTGACATTCCGTTTCCTTTCCCGTAAAATGCAGGGTGTGTTAGAGGATCTCTCCCCTCTAATTCTATAATTCTAAATGCTATGCATATGTTTACACAAATCCATGAGTCATTAAAATCTGGTAGATTTCAGAAAAACTAATAAACAAAACATCTCATAAGCAATTCAAGAGATCATGGAACTGACTCTCAAAGTATTGCATAACGGTGTTTCGGCCGACTTCAAACCCAGCAAGAACATCTTGGAATCGGTTCATTGTTGTGCAATGGTGTAAGGCTGCAAGCTTGCATTCACGCTCATTTGCACATCTTTCATTCATCTCTGGGGGTTACTTAATACCTCTCTCAAAATGAAAGCATAAGAGCATGTCATGTTTCTATAATATCTTAAAATACTCTGTTAACAGTTTCAGGTGCCCCCCCCCACCCCTGACCCCGTCTCTGACTTGATCAATGGATTCACTTTGTGAAATAGTTTGGATGGGCCCACGAATTATCATACCCATTTTACAAATGAATATCCTGGGGGCAAAGAAATAAAACAGCTTGATCAGCTTGATTCCTCTTAAGAGTTGATGGTCCTCAACTGGTGCCGTGGCCCATGCCTGACATCCAAACTACTCAGGAGGCTAAGGCTGGAGGATCGCAAGTTTGAGGCCAGCCTGGACAACTTAGCAAGACTTTGTCTCAAAATAAAAAATAAAAAGAGGTGAGAGTGTAGTGCAGTGGTAGAGTGCCACTGAATTCTATTCCCAGCATTGGAAGAAAAAAAAAACGAGGGTTACACTTGGATCTCCTACCTCTCTGGTGAAACCTGCCCCAGCCTAGGAGCAATTGCCTGCGTTGCGTTCGCTGCACACAATCCACCTGCTGCCACCTCATGGAAAGCCCTGTCCACCCCTGGCAATGTCTGGCTCACCTCCCTGTTAAGAGCAAAAAGCTTTCCTCCTGCCTACTACCAAAGTCAGTATCTGACCCCAGCCAGAACTGAAATGGTTCCACCCTTTTAAAGGACTTCTATGACCAGGCACAGTGTGTGCCTGTACTTGAGAGGCTGAAATACGAGGATTGCAGGTTCAAGGCCAGCCTTAGCAACTTAGAAAGATCCTGCTTCATAAATAAATGAATAAATAAATGAATGGCTTCTATGGAAAAAATTAGGTTTGCAGATCAAAACAATGGGCTTATTGATAATCAAATGAGACCCTGCTTCCTCTGCCTCATGGTTTTTCCTGTAATTCAGTGGCTGCCTTGGGAGAGCTGTCCAGAACACGTTCACTAGAGCATTTTTTTTCCATCCTGAGATTGTGGTCATCACTTGGTTTATTAAAAAAAATGGAAGGGGGAGTAAAGTCATGTCCTTGAGAGAAAAACCCTACAAAGTTCTAGACATCTTATATCCATGAAGATTATTAGAATTTGAGAATTATAACCCTCTCTATGAAATGACTAAGTAGTGACCAACTTCAAATCGCAAATACAGTTTTCTGACAACAAAGTGTCATTTTATGTAACTGACTTCCCAGCCTCGGTGGCGAGAGCAAGACCGCGGTGCTGACGTACGTGCCTGGGGCTGGCTCGGTCACCGAATCCAGCCAAGCTGGTGGGTTGGGAAGGAAAGGCTCAGGCAGAGATGAGCTCCACGGAGGCATGCCTGTGTCTGCGACGTAGTCACGTTTCCACCCTCACTGTGGCCACACGCTGCGCCACATACGGTCACATTGCTCCTTTTGCCAGTTCTATGAGAGGAGCACTGTAGCTCTTGCTCTGGCTATTGAAGCACAATAAACACAGCTCTGTATCCTTGACTCATCTTTGACTTAGAATGGAATAGGTTGGCAGCCACAGGTACCATTTCACCTAATTCAGATCCACAAATATTGAGAATTTATCATGGGCAATTCATCAAGAGCTCTGAATCTAAACAAGATGCAGCCCTGGCTCCTAACAGGTTAATTGTAGTGAGTGATGGCTGGGGAGGGATTGTGAGGAACCCGGGAAGAGGGAAGATGATGCATCTTCAAATTACTGTTCACAATCAAAGGTGGTGGTGTTGTTTTACGGCACATCTCACGATCAAATGCAATATAGATATAAGATTGGGGACCATTTTCCACTTGAAATTTCCTTGCATCCTGCTGTGGTAAAAATAATTGAAAGAAAAGAAAAGGAGAGGGTGCATCATAATTACACATCATGGTGAGATTCAAAGTGAAACAAACACGCATGCACACATCACTTGGCGTGTTTCCTTCCACACTGCACCCCACTCCCCTTGCTCCCTATACATGTCAGTAAGATTGGTAGTGACACTTCATGTATGAACTTGACCTTACCAGAACACTTCCCTTCCTCAAGCCTCCCTTCCCCCACTCCTCCTTCCCTCAAATGCCTTCCACTCTTCTACTGGTCTTTAAAGGAGAGTTCCAAAAGGGAATGATTCTTAACCCAAATGGATAAGAAGTGGTTTCATGAAGTAGCACTGGAAATGAATCCTAAGGGTTGTGTATATTTTTAATAAACTGATTTGTATTATATTATATTATAGTAGGGTACCAGGGATTGAACCCAGGGACATTCTACCCCCAAGCTACACCCCCAACCATTTATTTATTTATTTATTTATTTATTTATTTATTTATTTATTTATTTATTTATTATTGTGATACTGAAGCATTCTATCTCTGAGCTATATCCTCAGCCCTATTTTATTTTTTTATTTTGAAACAGGGTCTCGCTAAGTTGCTGAGAGCCTTACTAAGATGCTGAGGCTAGTTTTCAACCTATGATCCTCCTGTCTCAGTTTCCCAAGTAGGCAAAAGGCATTCCCTACTTGACACTAGGATTCCTGGCATGGGCCACCACACCTGGCCTTATTTACATTTGAATACAGGTTCTCACTAAGTTGCTGAGGATCCCACTCAGGTGCTGAGTGGGATTACAGGCATGCACCACTACACCTGGCTTTATAGTGTATGTGTGTGTGTGTGTGTGTGTGTGTGTGTGTGTGTGTGTGTGTGTGTGTGTGTTACTGAGGATTAAACCCAGGGGCATTCTACCTTTGAGCTATACCCTCAGCCACATTTTATTTTGTAAACAGGATCTCACTAAGTTGCTGAGACCAGCCTTGAACCTGTGATCCTCCTCTCTCAGCCTCCCAAGTACTGGGATTACAGCTGTGTGCCATCATACCCGGCTTTATACTACTTTTTAAGACAATAAAAGGAGGTCTTTCCAGGCACAGTCCTTCGTGCATTTTAAAATAAAAACAGGGGAGTTGTGGGAGCCCAGCTGGGCTCTTTCCACCCTGGCAGTTGCTATCTGCATATATGAGCAATTATACTGACTCTTCTGCCATGGCTACATTGGCTTCTCAAAGTCTGGAGATTGCCCCTAGGATGCGTAGATGAAAGACCCTCCTACTTCTTAGAAAGTAAATATATGACCATAAAGGAGTATGATTTTATGACTCTAGAAAGTTTGCTTTACCAGGCTATGTTAAGAATGTGGGCTATAAGCCGGGCGTGGTGGCGCACGCTTGTAATCCCAGCATTCGGGAGGCTGAGACCGGAGGATCCGAGTTCGAGGCCAGCCTCAGCTACCTAGTGAGGCACTCTGCAACTTAGTGAGACTCGGTTTCAAAATAAAGAATAAAAAATAGGGCTGGGGCTATAGCTCGGAGGTAGAATGCCCATGAGTTCAATCCCCAGTACCACAAAAAAAAAAAAAGAATGTGGGCTATACGTGTAAAACGAAGAAGTGATGCTATTTGTGATCTGACAATGATTGATATGTCACAAATGTCTATGTAACCCTGTTGTACCCAAGAAAGGTATAAAAAATCCGTGCTGAAAAAAATTAGTTAATTAAAAAAAAAAAAAAAAAAAAGGAGTTCTTTCCATAGTAGAAAACACACTATGAGCAAGGGCAGGACTGGCAGTCACCAGACAATTATGGGACCTAGGAAGTAGTTTTCCATGCACACAACAAAGCTTAGCAAGCTACTACTATGTTCCAAGTGCGAAGTACAGATGGTGCAAGGACTCTGGGGCACAGGCATGTGCCTTCAGCCCTGGCTAGAGTAGAGACTGAACAGTTGGCTCAGGAGTTATGCATGAGGAGGAATTAGGAGAATAAGGTGGAGGGTACATCAGCTCTATGTTGAGAGGGTCCGAAAACTAGACTCAGGGTCAGTACTTAATTTAATGATAATAGAGGATTATTAAATATCTGGGGTGAAGGAATGATATATGGTCAGGTTTAAGTAAATGACTCTTTTAGAGCAAATGTGTAGGATCCATTCAGAAGAAGAAGAAATGAGGAAAAAAGACTGAGACTGACAGATGACTTTGAAGGACCCATGCAGGAGATAATAGGAATTATAAGAAGTGTGAGAAAATGGTAAGAAGCAAGAGAAACATGGTAGCACTAAAGAAAATTGAAGAGAACAAACAGAAGATCAGGTGTGGTGGCGCACACCTGTAATCAAGTACTTGGGAGGCTGAGACAGAAGTATCACAGGTTCCAAGCCAGCCTCAGCATTTAGCGAGACCCTGTTTCAAAACTTAAAAATAAAATAAAAAAGGCTGGGGATGTGCTCAGAGATAGAACTCCCTTGTGTTCCATCTACATTGCCACAAAGAGAGAGACAGAGACAGAGACAGAGACAGAGAGGAAGAAGGAGGAGGAGGAGGAAGAGGAAGAGGAGGAAGAAGGAGGAGGAGGAGGAAGAGGAAGAGGAGGAAGAAGGAGGAGGAGGAGGAAGAGGAGAAGGAGGAAGAAGAGGAGGAGGAGGAGAGGGGAGAGGGGAGAAGAAAGGATTCAAACACGGACCTGTTTGAGAGGAAAAGGAAACGCCATGGGCCTTGCTGAGTTCACGATGCCAGCAGGATGTGGAAGAACATCACGTTTTGGTGGCAGCTGGACCTGAGACTGAGGTCTCCTGGGCCTGGTGAGAAAGAGCAGTCTGAGACTGTCTACACAGGGGTGGCTCTTAACACCACGGGACTGAACAAGACAGCTGAGGTGCCAGGTAAGTGCAGATAGAGGGGAAGAAGAAAACCTCCCTGGGGACCTTTGAACATTAAGGGGATAGAAGCAGGGCGGGTGTGGTGGCTCAGGTCTACAATCCTAGTACTTGAGAGGCCAACACATGCTAACTTAGCGAGATCCTGTTCCAAAATAAAAATAAAAATATGGCTGGGGAGCCGGGCGAGGTGGCGCACGCTTGTAATCCCAGCATTTGGGAGGCTGAGACCAGAGGATCCGGGTTTGCGGCCAGCCTCAGCTACCTAGTGAGGCACTCCGCAACTTAGTGAGACCCTGTTTCAAAATAAAGAATAAAAAAACAGGGCGAGGGGTATAGCTCGGAGGTAGAATGCCCATGAGTTCAATCCCCAGTACCACCAAAATAAACAAATAAACAAACAAACAATTAAATAAAAATAGGGCTGGGGTGTAACTCATAGGTCCTCTCTTGAGTTCAGTCCCAGTATCCACTCCCTCCCCCCTCTCCACCCCCCAGGAAAAGGATGGAAGTGGAAAGAGCACAGGAAGAGGGCAGGGGACATGAGGAGAGAACGCCAGGGAGCCAGGGCGGTGTGGACTAAGACTAAAGGAGCCTGGATCCACAGCTTAGACAGTCACAGGCTGCCTTTTGGAAAGAACCTGTAGTGGGTGGAGAATGGGGAAGTCAGCGCTGGTGGGAGCGAAGGGCAGGGCGAGTGGGTGGACAGAGAGAGGCCGATTTTAGCGATGTGATGAGATAGAGAAATAGAGAATATTGATGGTGGAAGGCACAGAAGCAACAGGATTTGCAGCTAGGGAATTTAGGACACCAAGGAGAATTATCCCTTGCAGGCAAATTCCAAAGCAGAAAGCTGCAGAGAAGGGGTAGTGAAAATACAAAGACTCTCCCCAGACTTCTCGCCCACACCCTCGGGCACAATTACCACCTCTCCTGGGTGACTCACAATGTCTACCTCCTACCCAGACCTCTTCCCTCTTCCAGAGCTATATATACAGTGACCTCCTAGACAGCTCCACCTGGATTCTGGAAAGCACCTCAAATTCGGCCTGCCCAAATCAAATTCATTGTAATCTCTTCCTGCAAACAAGGTTATCTCCTGCTGCCCCAATTACCATGAACAGTATTAGAATTCATTAAGTTGGCTACCTAGTGAGGCACTCCACAACTTAGTGAGACCCTGTTTCAAAATAAAGAATAAAAAATCGGACTGGGGGTGTAGCTCAGAGGTAGAATGCCCCTGAGTTCAATCCCCAGTACTGTCGTGGGATAACCCGGTCCCACACGTGGGTCCTTGGCTTCCGTGAAAAAAAGAATTTTAACACGTGCCATTTAGGAACAAAAAGTAGGAATTTATTTAGAAAACATAAGGAAAAGGGGAGAAAAACGGGTGAGCAGGCATCTTCCTATCCAGACGCGCTTCCCAGGTCCCAAGAGATCGAGGCGGGGTATAAGTCCGTCTTTTATAGGCTTTCGAGAGGTGGGCGCAGAAGAAGTCTGGACCTCCTCCTTCTTCCAGGTATTGGTGGGCGACAGGTAGGCGGTCCAAATTGGGCCCTCCTCTTCCTCAGGTTGAGATG
>PVLC010038497.1:0-14727 GCA_004027655.1 Graphiurus murinus | reverse complement strand
TCTAATATATTAGAAATTGCCTTGGTCTTGCCAGGCATGGTGGTGCACGCTTGTAATTCCAGTACTTGGGAGGCTGATACTGGAGGATCCGAGTTCTTGGCCAGCTTCAGTTAATTAGTGAGGCCCTCTGCAACTTAGTGAGACCCTGTTTCAAAATAAAGAATAAAAAGAAAAGTAGAATTGGGGGTGTAGCTCGGAAGTAGAATGCCCCTGGGTTCCATCCCCAGTACCGCAAAAAGAAAAAAAAAAAAACCAAGAGCCGGGCGTGGTGGCGCACGCTTGTAATCCCAGCATTCGGGAGGCTGAGACCGGAGGATCCGGGTTCGCGGCCAGCCTCAGCTACCTAGTGAGGCACTCCGCAACTTAGTGAGACTCGGTTTTAAAATAAAGAAAAAAAAATGGGGCTGGGGGTATAGCTCGGAGGTAGAACGCCCCTGAGTTCAATCCCCAGTACCGCAAAAAAAAAAAAAAAACAAGAAAGAAATTGCCTTGGTCTTCAGGGTATATTCTTCAAACTACTATATTGCTACTTTGGTTTGTTTTGGTGTGTTAGCACAGAAAACAGTGTTAGACAGCTAAGCCTGTTAAGGGAAAATAATCACAAAATAGTTTACAAAGTTCAGTCCATTCTGACGACATTTTATCTCCATATACACACTGGATAGAGGTTTTCTAGAATCCCGCCTCCCCATCTTAGCAAATACCTTGACTATGGTCCACCAGGTTCTGTGTGCATGTATGTTTTTATCACTCTGTAACTCATTACAATGTATAGTTGCAATGTGTCAATAAAAGACTGTTAAAAAAAAACCATACTTCAGAATAGTTCCAAACACATGAGAAGCCCATACACCCAAGATGAGGATAGCTCACTTCATTTCTCTTGGCTTGGTCTTCAATTCCATGAATCAGACAACACTACCATCTGCTTCAACATAGATGGAACCCAGAAATGCATGGCATCTTCAAGCCGGAGAGAAGTATGTTTCTTATGCCCTTTTCTGAGTATATTTCCATCTGTAGATGAGTTCCATGGCATGTGATAAGACAATGACTACCATCTACTGCATGAACTCTATGTAAGAGGAAAAGGCATTTCATAAATACCACCAGCTGACATCAACATTAATACTATTATACTATTTTACTCTCTCCCTTATACTATTTCTATTAAACCAGGTATGTGGATGTGAAAAAGGAAGATTCAATTTTCAACTGAATAGCTAAAAGCATAAAACAAGTCAGACAAGGTGGTGCATTCCTGTAATCTCAATACTTAGGAGGCTAAGACAGCAGGATCACAGGTTCAAAGCCAGACTCAGCAAGTTAGCGAGACCTGCAGCAAGTTAGCAAGATCTTGTTTCAAAATAAAATAAAATACAGCAGGAGTGTATATTGAAGATAGATTATCCCTGGGTTAAATTCACAGTACAAAAAAGAAAAAAAAATAGAAAGTGTGAACACTATGAAAATTTAAAAGAAAGAGAGAGAGAGAGAGAGAGAGAGAGAGAGAGAATTGCCAGTATCCAAATAGTTAGATGTTATAAGAAAACAAAATATACGGTTTCTTCTCTCAATGCTTAACAAATTATTTAAGTGATTAGACTTCCATCTCACTTCAGGGATGATAATTATTTGGAGAAATGTCAGCCTCCTTTTTTCTCCCTCTGGTCAATTGCACTAACTGAGTATAATAGTTTTCCATCACCCAACATAAGCTCTCAGAAACCTTGTTAACATAGTATGTGAGAAAGCCATTGCTAATGGATGATTATCACTCTGTGGATCCTACCTGCCAACTCTGTCTTAGATTGTTGATCTGAGGAGAGAAGGTGACAGAAACTTCACAGATACAATATTTGGCATTCTTGAAATAGACTGATACGGCCCAATACATGACAAGAAGGTGAAATTCCAGGAGTGGATGATACCTTTTAGTTCCAGGCCAAAATATAGATTTCATCCAGGCTTAGACAATGAATTTTCTATTGCCAAAAAGACATTTATTTCAAATAAAGCATTTTAACTTAATGAGATCATTAAATTTATAAGCTCCAAATTGGAAAGAGGAATCTTGTTCATTTTTACCTTCACCATAAGGATATTATTGTCAAGACTATCTTGATTTTATACATGGATGCACCCGGCATTTGGCCAGATGCCCTTAAATATTTGAATTATCAACTTATTTGCATTTTTCTGACTTCATGAGCATTTATATATTTGTTTGCTTCTCTTTTTTCTACAGGGAAGTAGTTCACTGATAACGTTAATGTGCATCTCCTCTTTTACAAAAGCTAGATGTCTCATCTTATTCTATATTATCTATAACAATTCTCATTCTCTTAAGTCCATTAACACTGAGTTTTGCACAATCTTAAAAATGATTTCCCAGGATCATCTTTCCTCCTTCTCTTTCTCCCCTGCCTTCCCCTCCTCCTCCCCACCTCTTCCTCCTCCTTCTTCTGACAATGATAGATCCAAGTGTCTCAATCGGAACTTTCTAGAGTAGCCATCTGTTCCTTTCAACAGGCTTAAACACTATAGATGAGTGGCTAAGAGCAAAGAAGTGGGATCAGATACATCAGAGTTTTGCAACTTTTTGGTGGCTTGACCTTTCATAAACCTCAAAACTTCTCTCAGTCTCAGTGCTGATGCTTGTGTAGTAGTAGTTGTAGTAGTATTACTAATGGCATAAGCTTTTAGGAAATGATGAATAGATGTGCTTAGCAGTGCCATTAGCACTGAGTGTATGCTCTATATTGTCATTATTCCTTCTTGATAATTCCAGTGACATTAAATTATCACATAGAGAATGCAGTGACATGTGAAAAGCATCATGTCCCTAATGATTTCGTCCCCAGGAGACCTAAACTTTCTTTTGTGACCTAACTATTGTTGATTGCTATACCATCAACGGCTGAAGCTTCTTGATGGTGAGAAATCTGTTTTACATATAATTACTTAAAAGGACATTTTAACTACGCAGCAATTTCAACCTACCGCATGTCATTTCAAAGTCTCTGAGTGTCAGAAAGCCCACCTGTTCTTCAGGGAAGTAGTTCCTCTAAAGACTTGTGTCACGTTGGTCTAGCACAATCAGGACCAATCACAGGTTGGTTACCAATTATGCAAAGGCACTTATTAGGCACCTAAAAGGGCATAATGCTATGCTATGTTCAAGTGAATTACAAAGACAGCAAGGCAATACCTTCTGTTCTTTAGGGAAAAGGAGACAGGGTCTTTGTACTTCATGAGGAGTGGTAGGTTATGGAAAGCACATTTTTTCAAGTGTTTAGAAGACTAGCTTTCCCAGTTTTTTCCTTTAGCAGTTCATTTTTACTTCTCGGAATCTGTTTCCTCACTGAAAAGTGGAATTATAAAATCTGCCTACCTCCCAGCGTTCTTAATGCTTTGAAAACTTCTGCAGTGGGCCATGAATATTTATAAATCACTTTTCTGCAAAATTTTTTTAAAATTAAAATGAGATCAGAACAGAGAGGACATGAGCAATAATAGCTAATTATAAGTCTCAATTTCGAGGCTGGGGATTTAGCTCAGTGGTAGAACGTTTGCCTAGCATGCTTGAGGCCCTGGACCTGATTCTCAGTGCTGCCAAAAGGGAAAAAAAAAAGTATCAGTTTTTGAATTTCCACACTGGGCCAGATCAAAAACAGAATCTCAAGCAAGTTAGTAGAGGATATTGTGGAAATTGGTCCTTGTTGCCTTGTTGGCTAGCAGTAGCAACTTAGTGAGTTCAGAACAGAGATTTCTACTTCTGGGGAATTATTTCACAGTATCCAAGTGGGAATATGAAATAGAATAATATAGGGGGAAAGGGGTCTTTTCATGGTGTTGGGGAGTTTTTCTCAAGACAATAAGAAGGCTCTAGACGAAGTAGTTCTTAGGGGGCTCCTGGTATTTGTTTCTCATCATCTCTGAGGCTCTGGAGATAGGACCAAGGGTACACCTCTGACCCAGGAAGCTTTTGGCAGGAACAATAAGATAAAAGTCCCCCAGTGGCTTCCCAGGGCACTTACAACACAGACTCTTTTACTTATTTTACAACTGGAGACTCTCCTAACAAACTAAGTACTGTCCATACCCAACCTCATCAGCAAACATGTCCAAATTTTCTAATATGCCATGTTTCCTTCTACCATTAAGGCCTTTTGCAAATGAGCTCCTCCTGCCGCCCCCCCCACACATACATACTCTCCTTTCTTAACTTTTTATTTAATTAGCCATGCTTCCTCCTTCTATAGGTTTGCTTCTTCAGGAAAGCATCCTCTGAGTCTCCAGACTAAATCAGATCCTAGCTGTCAGTCCTTTTCCTGAGGAGCCAAAGTGTTTAAAATCATGGAATTTCTGCAAGTTTGGCCTGGCCACTCCATACATTGCAAACCCCATGTTAACAGACACAGTTTTACTTGCTACCTAATGAAATGTCTGCAACTGCTTAATAATAATTGCTGAGTGCATAAATGAACAGTTGAATAGATGAACAAAGAAATTGCATGCTTTAAAATTATAAATTATAGTTTTCATTATCTAATTTGAACATATTCAGTGTAGAAAATTCCCAAAATATAAAAGAATAAATGTGACAAAAATGTTTTATTTCTGTAATGTAAAAATAATCATTATGTTTTTATTTACTTACTATTTACTTATAATTTATTAATATGTTAATATAGTAAATTATTTAACACTGTATTACTTAATACAGTATATTATTTAAGAAATTTGAATGCATGCAAGTTATATATATATTCTTGAATGACTGCAGCATATCTGTATGTTTATATAAACATATATATGTGTATAATTTTGAATTACTGGACATATATCATTCATAAGCCTATTTTTATAGTCTGGAAATATGTCATGAAAATTATTAGCCATTGGATGTTCTGATGTTCTTCACCAAAATACACACACACACACACATACACACACACACACATATGTGTGTGTGTGAACCCAGGGGAATTCTACCTCCAGGCTACATCCCTAGACTAATTTTATTCTTTTATTTTGAAACAGAGTCTCACTAAGTTGCAGAGGGCCTTACTTCATTGCTGAGGCTGGCCACAAAACTCTTGATCCTCCTGTCTCAGCCTCCCAAGTACTGAGATTATAAGCGTGCACCACCACATCTGGCATCAAAATACATTTTTAATAGCCAAGTAGTATTGTGGTTTTTTTTCTCAGTATCCCAATTTATTTATCCCATAGTTTATTGTTGGCATTTTGATGGTTTAAAATATTTTATTATAAACATGCTGGAGTAAACAACTGTTTTGCTAAACATTGCATGTCTTTTTCTTAGAATATGATTCTAAATGTAGAATTTACTGAGTCTAATATTTTGAAGTATGCTGCCAAATTGTCTTTAAAAGGAAAGTGATTCCAAAGCTCTCTCACACTAATGAGATACAAGAATATCTAATCATACACATTTGACAATATCATTTCCATTCTACTTTTAAACTCTTTCAAGTTGATGAATGAAATTTGTATTTTGTATCAATTTCTATCTTTTTATTACAAGTAGATTTGAATTTATACATAAACATCACATACATGCACATATATCTCTTTATATATATGCTGTGTAGTTTTACAGCTAATTTTGTTCAGATTGCTTATGTATATGTTGTTTCACTCACTATAGAAGTTTATCTTTTTCTCAGTTTTTTCTCTTTATAAATATCATTATATATATTTAATGATGCTGATACTATAATACCAACATACTATATTTTCTCAAATTTTTATGCCTTTCAATTTCAATTTATCACTTTCATGTACAGTGACACAATTTAATATATTGAAAGTTTCATCTTTTATTTTTCTCTTTGCTTATATTATGCTGTGTATGTGTTTTACATCTTAATTAATATTTCATATTTCTGTTGCTGTAAGTTAGGAGGTAGTTTTTACTGAATTTTTTTTCCAAATAAATTTCTAGCTATCCCATCAAATAGCCTTATACAAAATTCCATTCTTGTCTTGATCTGCTACTCTAACTTGTAATGATTATTATACATAGTTGATGTTTTTTTCAGAACTAGGGATTGAACCCAGGGGCATTCTACCCCTGAGCTACACCCCCAGCCCTACTTTTTTTATTCTTTATTTTGAAATAGGGTCTCACTAAGTTGTGGAGGGCCTCACTAAGTATCTGAGGTCAGCTGCAAACCTGTGATTCCCCTGTCTCATCCTCCCAAGTACTAGGATTGCAAGTGTGTGCCACCATGCCTGGCTACATATTTTTTTTTCAATTATCTGATGTTCTAAAGTTAGAAAACCACCTTGATTAATGTAATTTTATAATGTGCTATAATATGGGGCAAGTGCCTCATTATTCCTTCTTTATAATTAAAGTAATTTTTCTTTTGCTATTGTGATACATTTATTTTTTATAGATAAAAATAGTTTAGCATTTTTCCCATTGGGCTCATTGTCATATTTTTAGAGATTAAATCTTCTTTTGAATATCCTCAAAATACTTTTTGTTTCCCTTGCTAGTCCACACATTGTCATTTGTTACTGACTGAGCAATGATCTCTGTTTTTGCAGTTATGAATGAAATTTTTTTCTTATCATTGCACTTCTGTTTTAAAAATGTAATATGTAATATATATATATATATATATATATATATATATATATATATATATATACTATTTTATTGAAAATAGACTGAGTATTTTTGTGATGCTGGGGACTGAACACAGGGTCTGTATATTTACACTACTTTTGTATTTTTCTTATATTATTATCTTTTTATTTACTTAAGAACTTTCAGATCAATCTTGATTAATGAGTGAGCAAATATATATCTATCTTAAAGTGTAAGGGGAATGACTTTTTGAGTGTCTATTAAGTTTGATCTGGATCTTCACATATATATATATATTCTTAATTGTGACTCAGGTAAAATATTCCATTCTTGATTTATTAAGAATACTTAAAATAAGAAATATACATTAAATCTTATCAAAATTGTTCTCTAAGCTATCAGGTTTCTAGGATTATCATTGAAGGCTTCTTTTATAAAATAATTTTGCTAAAAAAAGGAGCAGCATTTTTAAATTTAATGTTAACATTTTCATTCATTTGTGAATGTCTCTGTGTTGCTCTACTTGCTAAATTCAGTCTACTCGTAGACCTCTTTTGGATGTTTCCCTTACATTGTAGGTTAATGAATAGGAGGAGACTTTCAAACCTGAAATATCACAGTAAGCCTGCAGGAAGACTAAGACAATCTGCTAGCACTCTGAGAATGGAGATAGAACCTCTTTCTAGTGTAGGGGAGTCACGTGGATGGCCCCAGCCATACAGAGAAAGCACAGGGGTCATAAGTTTCTGCAATGACACACACATTAATGGTGGTTATAAATATTCACAACTCTTAAAAGTAGGAGACAAGCCAAATTTAGCAATGAGGAATTGAGACAAATATATAACTTCTGGGATACATCCAGAGCTACAGAGCCTGATTTATTAGGTTGAGAGTTTGAAATCATTTCCAGTCCCTACACCTAGGTAATACAAGCAGGGATTCTTAAAGGGAGATTGGTATTAAAAGACAAATTTCAACACATCTCACTTTATAAAACTTTTTAAAAAATTTTTATTAATGGGGTCTCACTATGTTGCTCAGGCTTGTCTCAAAATCCTGGGTTCAGCTAGCCTCCTGCCTCACCTGAGTAGCTGGTAATATAGGTGTGCCACCAAACCTGGCTCAAGTTTTGCAGATCTTAATTGACTTTATTTGCAACTCTTCCACTACAGGGGTAGCTCATATTTATGACCAGAGAAAAGGTAGCAACGTACAGAAAGCAGAAGTGAGGCCCAGAGAAAGCCTGTTGGTTGGTTTTACCTTGAATCTGTCTTATCTGAACATGGTTTATACAGTTTGCCACTTGCAAGTGGCTGAGACTCAGCTACGTGTTCTGACTGTAAACAATCAGGTTACAGCTTGTTTACAAAGCAAATTGGGTTATAATTCACTATGAATAGAGGAACTTTTCTTTTAAATTTTAAATTAAATTTATTTTTAAATGCCTTTATTGGTGTATTATAGTCTCACATCATAGTGTAAATCATAGTGATATTGACACACATGCTTTTCCTCGGCTCCCTTCCCACTCTGCCCTTCCCCATATAGGATGTTAAGATTGGCATTGGAATTCTCACATGTGTACATGGTACCAATGGAAATATTTCCTTCATTAATTCCCTCCTGCTTCCCCTAGATCACCTCCCTTGCTCCACTGGGGTTTCTCTGCCATTATCTAAACACCCTCTGGGATCCTAATTCCTCCCTAGCTTCCACATATGAGAGAAAACATATCACCCTTCATTTTTTGTGACTGGTTAATTTCACTTGACATAATGTTCTCCAGGTCCATTCATTTTCCTGCAAATCAAATAATTTTGCTCTTCTTTATTGCTGAGTAGAATTCCATTGTGTATACATCCTATACACTTGTAATTCATTCTTCTATTGATGGACACCTAGGTTGGTTCCATAATTTGGCTATTCTGAATTGTGCTGCTCTAAACATGCATATGTATGTATTACTATAATATTCTGTAGAGGTGTGTGTGTGTGTGTGTGTGTGTGTGTGTATGTGTGTGTGTGTGTGTGTGTACGCATGCACTGTGCTGAGAACTGAACCCAGGGGCATTCTACCTCTGAGCTACATCCCAGCTCTTTTTATTGTTTTTTTGTTAGGAAACAGACACTAAATTGCTGAGGATGGCTTCGAACCAGTGATCCTACTGTCTCAGCCTCCCAAGTACTGGGATTACAGGTGTGCGCCACCATGCCCAGCTTAGAGAAACCTTTAAGACAAAATTAAAATACATATGGAGGATCCAGGTGTGGTACAACATATATAGAGGCAACAACATATATGTATGTGTGCATATGTATGTATGCATATGAAGATAACAACATGTATGTATGTGTGTATATGTATGTATGCATATGGAGATAACAATATATATGTATGTATGTATGTATGTATATGGAGGCAACTTTGGACCAAACTTATCACTTGGTAACTCAGAAAAGTTACTGATCTAGGACTGAAATACGGACCAGAGAGAAACTTAGGTCCTAGAAGCATCCCTGGTGAGGGAGTAGTTGTCACTGAAGTCCCCGTGATCACATCAGATCCTCTGGGGTCAAGCTGTGACTCAGGTAGCAGAGAAAGACTCAGCAGTGATCTTAGGTAACTGTTTGCTGCTCATCTGAAAATATAAGCAATAATAAGGCCTTTCAGACTGGCAGAGACATGCTACCTCTGAGCACTTTCAGTTCTCAGCCTATTTTATCCTTGGAAATAGATCTTAAGTAGCCCAATGAACCCAGTAAGGGCAAACTCAAGAGAGATGGAAAATTGAGGCAGAAAGCTTTTTAAATTCACATGCAAACTGGCGAGAGGTAATGTTCCTGTGTTGAGCACTCTGGGGCTAGTGAAGGCATCAGCTTCAGAAAACCTTTGTCTTACTCATTGGCGAAAAGCCGAATGAGCAGTAAAATCCTATTGTAATGCTGGATGTTGTTTTCATCTAACCTGTTGTTAAAACCAAACAATTTCTATAAATTCTGGCCACTTGGCCTTGAAGTATTAAAATGCAAAGGCATCTGTCAAAGCAATTCCAACATAAACCATGGAGATTAAGGCTCTCCTTAAGAAAAAATCCATTATGGGAAAAGCTCAAACTGCAAACATAAACACAGCATATAATACTTTTAATATATGAATATCTACAATCATAAAGTAAAAGTGTTTTGAGCCAAGGGCAATGGTGCACGTCTGTAATCCCAGAATTTAGGAGACTGAGACAGGAGGATTACAGGTTCAAAACCAAACTCAGAAACACAGTGAGGCCTTAGACCTTTTTCAAAATAAAATATAAAATAGGGCTGGGGGTATAGGTCAGAGGTAGAATGCTCCTGAGTTCCATCCCCAGTACTAAATAAACAAATAAGTAAATAAATAAATTAGATATGGCAGGCAGGAACACCACTGCAATGGAAAATTGGAGAATTTAGCATTGTAAGGAGATTATAATTAACAAAGCTTATTCTAGATCCCTAGATAAGGGACTGGGTGGCTTTGGACAGTTGAAACCAGATCCTTGTGGTCTTCTTTGGAGGTTCTTACCTTAAACAAAAAACAACTCAAAGGAATCTTAGCAGTCAGTATGGGAAGCTGCAGCTTCTCCCCTTAAGGGAGAGTGACTGACCCTCAAAGTTCTCCCCCAGCAGCTGAGAATCTCTCTTTCCATCTTCCATCATCTATCAACAGAAAAATCCATTAAGAGAATTTTAGTACTGGGGATTGAACCCAGGGGCATTCTACTTTCAAGCTACATTCCAGTTCTATTTTAATTTTTAGTTGAAACAGTGCCTCACTAAGTTGGGAAGGGATTGGCTAAATTGCTAAGGTTGGCCTCGATCCGGTGATCCTCCTATCTCAGCTTCCCAAGTATTGGTATTACAAGTATGTACTACCATGCCTGACAAGAAATTTCTTAACTGAAAAGCAATTTTTCACCTTTCCTCTTCTCTTGTGCTCAAATCCTCAAATATGGGCCTGAGAAATTTTGGGGATTGAAAGGTTTCATTACAGAAAGCAACCTTTAGCATCTTACTAGTTTTATTCTGTATCCCAAAATTTGTATTCTTTTTGAGCAACTCAATCCAATAATTAGATCCTAGTCTTAAACCAGAAGTGGAGTGTAAGCATTGATTTTGTCCAATATCCTTTGAGGAGCTGGTTGGTACAAGAATTTAACTACTTATTTTATAGGGGTAGCAGGAGTTAGAGCTGTATGCTGATTGCGATTTTAAACTGTATTTAATGGGTTCTTTGAATGGGAGATTTTCGTTGCCTAGGGGAGCCTTCCAGAAAACAATCCTGGCTGCTGTGTATATGAATGTGAGAGTCAGTGCTACACTAGAAAGAGGCTACAAAGATTGTGAAAGACAAATGACCTAGGAAAAATCTTGCTTAAAGCAACTTTCCCCTGATGCCTAATCTTCTGACAGTGATATTTAAAAAGCAACTTCCATTTCTCCTAGGCTGCAACTTCTAAGCTCTGAGATGAAATGGAGATATATACCTTCTTCATTTGTCTCATCAATGGACAGAAATATATATTCTACCAGACATAATAGCGCATGGAATCATTCTAAATAGTCCTTACATCCCATGATTCTTTACTAAATACTGTGAGTTCTTCGTTATTCCCTGTGCTATTAATACTATTTAAAAATTCAGAATTATATAATGTATTATTTCAAACCACCACGGCCACATAAATGTAATTTGTTTACCTGATGAATACTTACATTTTATCTAATTATTAAATGTTACAAATGCTGTTTCAAAGGCATTCTTATAAATAAACCTTTGTTCACATCTGTTACCGTCTACCTAGTATAAATTTCACAATATTATTTACTTGTCCAGAACACATGTACATTTAAAATATATTAGTATACTTTAGTAATCTGCTTTCCAGAAAGTTTTTTTTGTCAATTTTCATTATCATTAGCTGCAATGGAGAGGGTCATCCTTCCTGTAACCTGTACAAAACCATGGTCATTGTTTTGTGAACAACCCATTTTTATGGACAGAAAAGGGAAAAGCTACTTTTTGTGTAAATTGTACTTTTTTAAGTTACATATAAGAAATGCCTTTAAATATTTCTAGACTCAAGCCACTTTATTTTATGAGAATTGCTGCCATGATCTTTGTCTGCATTTTGTTGGTATTAGGGCTCCTCTACTTGATTTACTTCGTCATGGGTTTTGATTCCTTCCTCATAATTGATAAATGTAGGAAATTTTTTAACTTTCAGAATAGTTGCCCCTTTTGTGGGCTTGGAATGATTGTCCTTGCCTGGTTTGACATACATTTATTTATTTATTTATTTATTTATTTATTTATTTATTTATTTATTTAACCATAATGGCTTCTATCAAACTAGCTTCTAGGCCCTGGTAAGTGGAAGTTGTCTTGGGTCAAGAGGAGCTCCATCACTAATCTGAACCCCCAATCTCATAAAGCCACCTGAACTGAGTCAGGTCAGAAGAGGCACAAAGGGCAAATAGATGTGCCTCTATCAGAATGCTCCTCCCTGGGACCAAAAAGCTCCCCTCATTTCCTCTGTTTCCTTTGTTTTGTTTCATATAATTAGTTTTACATTATAATGTAAAATATTCAAGACAGAGCAAATATGTAAGCATTAAGGAATACTCATATAAATACATATTCAGCTTAAGAAATAGTTTTTACCAAAGACGGAAGGCCTCATATATCTCATGCAGATCTCATTCTTATTAATGCTTTCCCCAGATAGAAAATCTACTGCCCTAAAAAGGGGTTATCATCACTAAGAATTTCTTTATATTTCATTATATATCTATATCCGTATATTTATATTCCTATACAATGTGTAGGATGGTGTCAAAATTTTCAAATATGCATGTTTTAAACTTTGTGAAGTATAAAACATATTAAATCATAATTATTTTTTATAATTTACCCATGCTGTTATTTGTTTTACTGTTTTATAGTATTCCATTCTTTATTGCTGGACATTTCACCTATGTTTCCTTCTTTTCTTCTTATTCTACTGTCTAAAAAAAATTGTTATAATAAACATTGCTGATTGAAATATCTGCCTGTTTGTCTCATCTATCTATCTATCTATCTATCTATCTATCTATCTATCTATCCATCTATCTAATCTTTCAGTACTAGTGGGAGAGTTTTCCACATCAGAACATGCCCACTTTTCAGTTTGCTGGAATTTGCTATTTAAAGTGGTCCTACAAATTTAAGTTCCTAACTCTTATCAAAATTTGCCATTATTTCACCTTCTTATTAGTGATGTTCTGGTCATGATAATTGGTATCTTTTTATGAGTTTAGTTAGCATTCTTCATGATTGTTATTGAGTTGAGGTCTTTTTTGATTGTATATTGATTTTCATATGTCCTCTTTGAATTGCTTACTAATATATCTTGTCCTATTTTTACTGGAGTGTTTATCGTTTTTATGGATTTTCAGGATTTTTCAATATGATCAGTATATTAATCTTTGGCACTTATATGCATGGCTATCATCGCCCAGACCATGATTGTTCTATTTTTTATTATGAAATAGTCTACCTATACAAAGACAAGATAATGTATATACGTAAGGCTTAAATAAAACGAAAGTCCATGCCAAACACTTACCTTATCACTTGATAATAAAATACCATTAAATGCCTTTGAAGGTCTCTGGATACTCTTTCACCTTTCTTGGCTTTGTTAATTACTCTTTAATTTTTTTAAAAGTCAACTTTACCAAGGCTTAAGTATACTCATTATAATGCATACATTTTAAGTGTCTCCTTTGACAATACACACAGATGGGCCTTGGCTTACAATGGTATGACTTAGAATTTTTCAACTTTACAATGCTACAAGCCTACCCACAAACCCATTCTATTTTTCACTGCAGCATTAAATAAATTACATGAGATATTCTATTGCTATCAATAGGCTTTGTGCTAGATGATTTTTTTTTTCAGACTTAGGTAGTTTAAATGTTCTGAGTACATTTAAGGTAGGGTAGGTTCAGCTGTGATGTTTGGTAGGTTAACTGTATTAAATGTATTTCCAACTCATGATATTCTCAGTATATGCTGGGTTTATTAAGATGTGTTCTCATTCACATTCTTGTGATCTCATTTTGCATTACTAAGTATTTTCTGTTATGATTTTTATCCTTCATAAGTCAAGGAGCATCTTTATACCCAAAATCAAGATATAGGACATGTCCATTGCCTCTAAAATGTTCCTGTGTATTCTTTTCCAATTAACAGTCCCTAAACCCTGACCAAACAATGATCTAGAATTTCACATCAATATAATGCTACATTATATGTAACTCCTTAGTGTCTCTGGCTTGTTTTTATCAGCATAAGGTTTTTGAGACTTATCTATAGGTATTCCCCCTCCCCTTTTTTTTAAGTATTGCATAGTATACCAAAGCTAGAATACCCATTCTTCTGTTGATGAATAGCTGATTTTTTTAAAAACTATTATTAACCAGGAGTGGTGGCACATGCCTGTAATCCCAGTACTTGAGAAGCTGAAACAGGAGGATCACAGCCTTAACAACTTAGCAAGGTCCTCAGCAACTTAGTGAGACTCCATTTCAAAATAAAAAGTCAAATAGGGCTAGGGATGTAGCTCAAAGTTAAAATGTCCCTGGGTTAAATCCCAGTACTCCCCAACAAATGCAAAACCTATTATTAACATAGATAGTATAATTATTTATGTACAATTATGGACATGTCTTTTGCGGAGACATATGCTTTTATTTCTATTGGATAGGTACTTAGGAAAGAAATTGTTGAGTTATATGCTAAATTGATGTTCAACTTCCAAACATTCACGCTATGCCAGCACCCATGTCCTGTGTCCCACCAGAAATGCATGGATTTCTATAATTTTCCTTATAGAGGTCTTTAATCTCCTTGGTTAGGTTTATCCCTAGGTATTTTATTTTTCGGGGTGCTATTGTGAGTGGAATTGCTTTCTGGATTTCTTTTTCGATTGATTTGTCGTTGGCATATAAAAAGGCTTCTGATTTTTTAAGATTGATTTTGTATCCGGACACCTTACTGAATTTGTTGATCA
>PVLC010038496.1:0-14282 GCA_004027655.1 Graphiurus murinus | reverse complement strand
TTTTTTTTTTTTTTTTTTTTTTTTTTTTTTTTTTTTGCAGTACTGGGGATTGAACTCAGGGGCATTCTACCTCTGAGCTACACCCCCAGCCCTATTTTTTATTCTTTATTTTGAAACCGGGTCTCACTAAGTTGCGGAGCGCCTCACTAGGTAGCTGAGGCTGGCCACGAACCTGGATCCTCCGGTCTCAGCCTCCCGAGGGACCCTGTTTCTAAATAAAAAAATAAAATAGGGCTGAGGGTGTAGCTTGGAGGTAGAATGCTCCTGAGTTCAAACCCTAGTACCACAGACACATACACAAAATTTTTTTGAATACTCTCTTCAAGAGGTTTAGCTTAATTTTTTCCATGAGTGGGGGGCCAGACTTAGTGATTCACTTCTAACAGAATATGATGGTATATTACTTTCAAGATTAAGTTATGAAAAGACTTTTGTCTTAGACATATTCATATTCATTCATTCATTCTCATTCTTCTCTCCTCCCCTTCCCTTTCCTCCCCAACGTCCCCCTCTCTATCATTTGCTCTGAACTAGCTGACAGGTTTGCAGCAGTCCTACGGAGAATTTCATGTGCCAAGTAACTGAAGCCTCCCACCAATACCCAGCAAAGAACAGAGGCCTACCACAACCATGTGAGAGACCTTAACAAAAATGTTCCTGCTTTAGTTCAGCCTTGAGATGGCTGCAAGATCTGAGAGACCCTGATCCAGAATCACTCAGCTAAATTGCTCCAAGATTCCAGAAGCACAGAAACTATGTGAGATAGTACATGCTTGTGGTTTTAAGCTATTAAATATTCGGGTAATTGCTACATAGCAATAGACAAATAATATAGTAAGGACAAGAAGGGGGCAGTTGCAGTTTAAAGAGGTGGTCTAAGCCCTATCAAGAAGATGACATTTGAACTAAGACTTGAAGAAGGTGAAGTGGGCATATCTGAGGAACAGCAAGGAGGCCAGTGTGACTACAACTGAGTAATGGAAGCATAGAGTGGTAGGAGGATGGGGTTAACTAGTAGGGTGGCAAGCTGATACAAAAACTTGGAGACTACTATAAGGATACTGGCTTTTCTTCCAGATTAGAGACTGGGGGATTTGAGCTGAGGAATATTGTGATGTTAACAAAAAATCTAACAGATGCATTGAAAATAGTATAATACACCTTGTACTTAAATTATTTTATATCATATTTTTGTTGATAAGCCCAAATCAAATTCTTTTGCAATTCAATTTGATAGTATAATGGATGAGAAAGAAAAGTATAGCCATAAGAATGGATATAAACAATTCTAGCCATAATCACTGAAATGGATACAACCAAATGTAATTTCTATAATATCATGTAATATATTGAAAGGATTGTGGGTAAAATCACAGAAGTTTACAAAAGGTTTCCTAACTGTTTGCAATATGCAACCTGGAGGGAAAGTATTACCTTTATTTTTTTCTTATACACTCCTTTATTTGCATTCACAAACAAGTTGTCAATGTGCTTTATCAAACGAATGGAATAACAACATCACTGGATAGATTTTCTCAAAACTTATGAGGAAAAATATCAATTTCTATAATTCTAAAGTCAATTTTTATAACTATCAATATGATGAACAGCTGTGACAGGACAGTTTAATCTTACTTGGTTCAAGATGTCTTTTATGTTTTGGAAGATATTTTTCAAGGAGATGCTTCATAAATGAATCTTTGGCCTCATCCAAAGCACACTTTCCATTATCACTTCTAAATAATGGATCAGCTCCATTCAAAAGAAGTAACTCTGCAACCTAGAAGAAGACCCCAGACAAATGGTATATTATAAATGTGTGCTAGCATACAACTCTAAGCAACATCAAATGTTTCTTTCAACAACAGTCTGGGATTATCTATAACATCTTTGTCCAACAAAAAAAAATTAATGAGGTTGCTATTGAATCATAATTTGTTGAATATAATAATTCCTTCCTCACAAAAAAAGGCTGAAAGAGAAAGGAAGAAGAGGAGAAAAGAGAAAGGGAGGAAGGAGGAAGGGAAAGAGGGAGCAATAAAAGGAATGGGTAAGTTGGGACAGAAATGTTTATGATTCAGCTGCTGGTGAAATGAGACTAGCAAATACACCAAGAATTAGAATTGGGTTCTGTAGCAGCAAATATAATTTTAATGGGTACCAGTAGATAGTTACATCTTCTATGTATACTGGTGTATAGGTATAGATGGTGGTGCTGCTGCTCCTTCTATACCAAAACTGGCAAATCTTTACTCTGCTACTAGACCTCAAGTAATCAGCTTAATGCACCTCTCCCTCACCACCCTACATACTGCTGCCCCAGGGAAAAATGATCTTCCCTTCTTTCATGTGTATATTTTATCATAATACCCACTATTCTCTTTTTACTCTTATTTCTTATATATTTATCGTTCTTATTGTACTCTTAAGTTTCTTTAGAGTGGGATAATGTTTTTCTTTTACAATTAATTATTTTTGAATAGGAAAGTAATGAATATAGTTCAGAAAACAGAAAGCTCAGAAGAGTCTGCAACAAAAAGTACATTTCCCTCTTCTACTCCTGCCTCCAGCCATCTTACTAGTTTTTTCCTGAGTCAATCTTGGTATAGTTCCCTCTGAGTTTTTCCAGCATTAGCCTAGTCTAACAGGTAGAAAGTACATCATATGTATGTACATAGATGTTGTTATATAAGTAGTCATATATACACTACTCTGTATCTTGCCTTCTTTCTCACCTTTCCAATACCAGTCCTTGGAGACTGTTCTGTATTAGTGTATACTGTACTTCCTCATTCTTTTTAGCAGCTGGATGGACTATAATTTATTTAATCAGTACCCAGTAGAAAATGTTAATTTGCTTCAAAACTTTTGCTACTGATAAATATCTTAATTGTTCTTATTTTTCTAGTGTCTATATTAGTATCTAGCACAGAGTAAATGACTAAAAGTGCTAATAAAAGAATGACAGGGAGAACTAGGGGAGGGAGTAAGTTTGAAGTAACATTACACTAAAAGAAGACTAAATCTCTATGATAATGTTTGAAAAGGAGAAAGAACCTGAATTTTATATTTAGAAATTAAATACAGTTCATATTTTCTCTTAAGAAAGCATTCCAGCTGGCTAAAATATCTTGAATCAATTTCTCTCACCTTTGATATTAGCTAGCCTTCCAAATTTTGTGCCATTTACAAATACAATGGATATACTTTCCCAGTCTTCCTATAATAATTGATTATCATAAGTTTACAGTCTTTTTTTTTTGCAATACCGGGGATTGAACCCAGGGGCATTCTACCTCCGAGCTATACCCCCAGGCCTATTTTTTATTCTTTATTTTGAAACAGGGTCTCACTAAGTTGCGGAGTGCCTCACTAGGTAGTTTACAGTCTTTTAAAGAAATTATACATTTCTTTAATAATAAGTACATGATCTCAGGTATATCACATCTCTTATTAGTCTACTTTTTAATCACATCTATATTCTGTGATGTGTGGTTATGTGTGTATATGTTGGTGCATATGTACATGTTCCTTTAGCACATCAGTATTTATTAATGTTTAAAAATCATAAAGCAATATTTAGCTGGGCATAGTGGCACATACTTGTAATACCAGTACTTGGGAGGCTGAGACAGGAGGATCACAGGCTCACAGCCAGGCTCACAACTTAGTGAGACCCTTCACAACTTAGTGAGACCCTGTTTCAAAATAAAGAATTAAAAATAGGGCTGGGGGTGTAGCTTGGAGGTAGAATGTCCCTGGGTTCAACCCCTAGTACCAAAAATAAATAAATAAATAAAATAAAGCCATATTTGCATGCTGCAAAACAGTAAAAAATAATGTATTAAGAAACAAATGTTTAGCCGGGCGTGGTGGCACACGCTTATAATCCCAGCATTTGGGAGGCTGAGACCGGAGGATCTGGGTTCGCAGACAGCCTCAGCTGCCTAGTGAGGCACTCCACAATTTAGTGAGACTTGGTTTCAAAATAAAGAATAAAAAAATAGGGCTGGGGATGTAGCTTGGAGGTAGAATGCCCCTGAGTTCAATCACCAGTACCACAAAAAAAAAAAAAAAAGAAAGAAACAAATGTTTAAATTAGGTGTGGTGGCACATGCCTATAATCCCAATACTTGAGAGTCTTGAGAAAGGAGGATTGCACGTTCAGGGCCAGCCTCAGCAACGTGGTGAGACTCAGCAATCTGCTGAGAAGATCATGTTTCAAAACAAAAAATACAAAAATGGGTTGGGCTGTAGCTCTGAGGCAAAATGCCTCTGAGTTCAACCCTTAGTATTCCCTCCTCCAAAAAGAAAAGAGAGTCTTGAGACAGGAGGATTGCATGTTCAAGGCCAGCCTCAGCAAGTTGGTGAAACTCAGCAATCTGTTGAAAAGATCCTGTTTCAAAACAAAACATACAAAAATGGGCTGGGGTTGTAGCTCTGAGGTAAAATGCCTCTGAGTTTCACCTTCAGTATCCACCCCCCCCCCCAAAAAAAGAAGAGAAGAGAAACAAATGTTTAGCATAAGAAAAAATAATGCAAGTATTATAAAACCAAAGTTAAATATAAATCAATACTATTAAGTCTGAAATAGAAGTATCAGTATGAATTCATGATTTATATTTCTTCCTAAAAATATGTATTTCACTGAAAATGCCTCAAAGCAATGGCATCTAATAATAATGATCACACCTAGCACCCAGACTGTGGTCTCAAATACACCATTTATCAAAATATGGGATGAAAACCTAAATCAAAAATTGGCTCAATAAAAAATTTAGGAAATTTTATAGTACAAATGACCTAGTTTCTTCAACAAATAGGAGAAATAAAATAACAGCAAGAAAGCCCAATATGGTAAAGCACACATGTAATCCCAATACTTGGGAAGCTGAGGCAGGAGGATCGTAGGTTTGACGCCAGCCTCAGCAACTTAGAAAGACTCTGTTTCCAAATAAAAAATAAAACAGGGCTAGGGTTATACCTCCTAGGTAGAATGCTCCTACGTTCAATTCCCAGAACCACAAAAAGAAAAAATGATAACAATACCATTTAAAAAAAAAAAACCTATATAATACATAAGGACTGTTGCAGATTAAAACATACTTAAGGACACAATGATAACGTAATAAACTGACCTCCACTGATCCTAATTCAAACAAAAACTTGCTACAAAAACACTGGGAAATTTGAATATGGACACATATTAAATGGTATTAAGAAACTTAATTTTTATTAGATGATGTGATACTATCAGCATAAAAAATGTTCTTATCTGTTAGAGATGAAGACTCAAGTATCTGAGAGTAAAATGGTTTGATATTTGAAATTTCTCAAAAAATACTCCAACAAAACATAGTCCATCTTCCAGTTTAAAGAGGTGATTTTCATGCTTTACAGAATAGAATGTACAACCAATCTACATACAAAAACTCACTCTACACATACACAAAATGAATAATCATCATGTCTGTGGGATATTTTTTCAGTATATGGGAATCACAAGGACACTACCGACAAACCTCCAATTCAATGTCTCATACACACACACACACATCACAGGACACTTCATCAGTAAAAACTTTGTTAAAACCTTGGTATCAGCCGGGCGTGGTGGCGCACGCTTGTAATCCCAGCATTTGGGAGGCTGAGACTGGAGGATCCAGATTCTCAGCCAGCCTCAGCTACCTAGTGAGGCCCTCCGCAACTTAGTGAGACCCTGTTTCAAAATAAAGAATAAAAAATAGGGCTGGGGGTATAGCTCGGAGGTAGAATGCCCCTGATTTCAATCCCCAGTACCGCAAAACAAAAAAACAAACAAACAAAACCTTGGTATCTTTTATCAATGGCATTTCCTTTACCTACTAACGAATAAACCTAATAAGAGGAATAAAGGTTAAGTCTGATATGACTTGTTTTTGGTGAAGCCTACAGAATCGCAAAGATCACTACATTCTTGCCTATGTCTCCAAACCATGTATTTAATAATTTGTTGTAGACTGTTCCAAGGCATCACACTGAGATGATCATATAATTCTCAAATTCCAACTTTTCCACTTTTTAAAAGTGAATTATAACAGTTTTCCGAAGATATATAATTCAGAGCCCACATAATAAAAATATAATTCAATGGTTTTTAGTATATTACAGGGTTGTGCAATGATCACCACATTCAAATTTGGGAATATTTTCATTCCCCTTTAAAAAGAAATCCTTTAACCATTAGCTGTCACTCCCATTTTTCACCTTCTACCTCCCATCCCTAATCTTATGTCTACTACTCTCTTTTGACTACTAGAGATATTTCACATAAATAGAATCATATAATAGGTGGGTTTTTATTGCCTTTTAACTTTTTAGAAAAATAAAAATATTAATCTTTTAGCATCTCTCCAATATCACGGTCGCTGCCCATGCAATATTATACATTACTTCAACATGTTGAAATATTTAAAGAAACTCATACTCTTTGGGTGTAGGAACCAGAATCAAATTCTCAGTGATATTTTTGGTCATACATCTTTAGTCCTGATAATTAATCCTGATAATTAAGGCACTGGATCAATTCAATGCTCGGGCCCCAGGCCTTATTTCTGACGATTTCTGCCTCACCTAAGAGATTCCTGAGGTAGGCCTAGATCCTCATCAGATGCTCCCATCATCCCTACTCTATCCTTCAAAACTATGTCCCATCTCATTTTTATTCTCAAGTCTCATTGCTAAGTCAGTTCAGAAGAGATCTGTAGTTTTGTCCATCTCTCTTGGACTTGGTAACTTGTTGACTCTTCCCAGTAAAATAGAAAGGGAAGTTGAAAAAATAGAGACTGTGACTTCATCTACTGAGTTTCAGAGTATGTGTGCATGTGTGTGTTGCTGGGAATTAAACTCGGGGGCGCTCTACCACTGAGATATACCCCCAGCTCTATTTTCATTTTGAAACCTAGTCTCACTAAACTATCATACTGGCTTTGAACCTGCAATTCTATTGTCTCAGCCTCCCAAGTACTGGGAGTATAGGCCTGTGTTGCCACAAAGGTTGGGTTTCAACTTTTCATTCTCATGACCATTTCCTAGACTTTTGCTCCTGTCTTTATCATCCTCTTTTTTCCCACCATTTGCCATTTGTCAAGATATGTCATGGTGCCAGGAACATGTGAGAGATTGGGGACTGGCAAGAGGGAGTGAATAAATAGGGAAACTGGATTATAAAGATGGAGGCCTGTGTCTCTGACCCATTTTAATTCACTGAAGAAATCAGAGAAGACCACATATCCATAAAAGCCAGATACAGGTACAGTGATGCACACCTGCAATCCCAGTGACTCCAAAGGCTAAGACAGGAGGGTTGCAAGTTTGAAGCCAGCCTTGGCAACTGAGCAAGATCCTGTCTCAAAAAAAAAAAAAAAAAAAAAGGAAAAAGAGCTATGGATATAGCTCATAGCTCAGTAGAACGCCCCTGAGTTCAGTTCTCAGCTTTGCCAAAAAAAAAAAAAAAAAAGCCAGATGAAAGAAAGCCAGTGCTAGCCTATGAGGCAAAAATAAATTAGAGTTACCAAGTGGGGCAAAGGAAGAACTGAGAAAGAAAAGAAGAAAAAGTAGTGTTCAGGCTCACATTACCCAAAGGGAGAAAAGTTAGGTCAGCTCTGGCAGGTGAGGGAATAGATACAAAAGGAAAGAAGTGCTCTGCCATGAGGTTTTTCTGCTGGAGGCCAGTTTTGAAAAGAGAGTAAAGGACAGAGAGATTGTCACACTGGTGCCCGCCCAGGTCTGCAACTTTCTTGCCATTAAATTGGGTCCCAGGAAGAATTCTCTACCCCATTCCCTCTACAAAATGGACAGGGATGATCCCATCTACCACCAGGAAATGCATTAGCAAAATAAGTAGAAATGCCTAAATTCTCCCTGAAGTACTTTCCCTGTTTATTCCCATGGCTCACAGAAGCCTTCCTTACCTCTAATATTTAGGCATTTCTTCTAGGAATACATAGAACAGACTTTCCTGAGCCCAGATGATTAATTCCCTTTCCCACACTAGGAATTCTGCACACAGAAGCAACTTCCAATACTTGAAATAAATAATAAGATATTTTCAGCGATTTGGGATGTAGTTCAGTGGTAAAAGCACTTACTTAGCATGCACAAGGACCCAAATTGGATCCTCAGCACCAAGAAAAAAAAAAGGAAGGAAAGAAGCTTCAGCAAGTGCCTCAGCCATACAATGTAGTGCCTGTGCCACACACACACACAAAAAATATGTAGAAAGCTCACATATGTGGTTTCTGAGATAAACCATGTATCCTAGAATTTATAATCTTATGTAATATTACCATTAATTGCAGTTACTATTAACTAATTGATGTAGAATTATGGTATTTGATTTTGTGTGTGTGTGTGTGTGTGTGTGTGTGTGTGTGTGTGTGTGTGTGGTACTGGGGATTGAACCCAGGGGCAGTATACATCTGATATACAACCCCAGTCCCCCTTTTTTGTGGTACTAGGGATTGAACTCAGGGGCATTCTACCTCTAAACTATATCCCCAGCCTGATTTTATTTTATTTTTTATGTTTAAACAGGTTCTTGCTTAAGTTATCGAGGCTGGTCTCTAACCTGCAATCCTCCTGTCTCAGCCCTCCCAAAACTGGGATTACAAATGTACACCACCACACCTCACCCCACCCTGCAGCTTTTTATTTATTTAATTTTTTACTTTTTATTTATTTATTTTTTGAAACAGGATCTTGCTAGGCTGAGTCTCACTACTTACTGAGGTTGGTCTCGAACCTGCAATCCTCCTGCCTCGGTCTCCCAAACACAGATTATAGGCATGCACCACCACATCTGGCATATTTTGATATTTCAGCCAGTGGTATACCCATGCTAGTATGTACTTACTCATGATTAACTCTGGGAGCTTCTCATTGCTGATTCTGAAAGTGATACTAGACTTCATAAGGCTGAAAACCTATCAGGACCAGACATCATTGTGTAATACTTCATAAGAAGTCTTATAAAGACTATAAATATGAAAAGAATATTAAAGAAGTAAAAGTTGAAAAATACTATGTGTAAACTTAAGATGTTCCATATAGTTATTAAAATATATAAAATGTCATCTACCAGCCAGGTATGGTGGCACATGTAGTCCTAGCTAACTGGGAGGCTAAGGCAGGAGGATACCTTGAACCCAGGAGTTTGAGGTCAGTCCAGGAAACACAGTGAGATCTTATCTCAGAAAAAAAAAATGCTGGGCATGGTGGTGCAGACTTGTAATCCCCAGAAAAATTTACTATAAATTCTAAGTATTCATTAGTAGGATGAACTAAAATTGAAATTCCTGCAAGTTTTCCCCAAAGATATTTAATATTTGCAGAATATAATATTTGCTACTCAAACAAAAGCATTAATTATACCTTATGATGTCCATTTATCACAGCATCATATAGGGGAGTGATCTGGTACATTCCTTTGCTATTTACATCTGCTCCACCTTTTATCAGTTCACTTGCTGTCCGATAAAATCCTCCTACGCTCGCTTCATGAAGTGCAGTCCAACCTATCATACAAAAAAGGAAAATAACATCTGTTTATATTTGACATGATAAAGAAAACTCAACTCTAATATTTGATATGGAGAACTGGGGACTGAACTCTAGGGTGTTCCACCTCTGAGCTACACTCCCAGCCCCTTTTTAAATTTTTTTACTTTGAAACAGGGCCTTGCTAAATTGCTGAGTCTGGTGTTAAACCTGCAATCATCCTGTCTCTACCTCCTAAGTACTGGGATAGGCATGTACCACTACTCTCAGATTCTTTTTTAAAAAATATTTTGACTAAGCCAGGAGTGGTGGTGCACTCCTATAATCCTAGTACCCCTAGTATATGTATGTGTGTATGTGGGGGGGGGGCAGGTACTGGGGATTGAACCCAGGGGCATCATTCTGCAATCCTCTTGTCTCAGTATATGTGTATGTGTGTATATATGTATATAGACTATATGAGGCAATACAGTCACCATGAAAGCACCCTGTATTATTTGGTGGATTCAATAAATTTGAGGAATAAATCAAATCCCTAAACCCTCAACCCTATTGTGGAAAAATATGAAGTCAAACATCTTAAAGTATTCTTGACCTCCCAAATAAAAAGCTGTAGAGGTCAACTATCAACTAATTCAGAACTGGCTGAAGGTTACTTTGCTATGGAGAAGAGAGGGAGAATTTTGTTTCTAGTTCAAAATATTTTCATTAAAGTAACTCAGGTAGCAAGACTATGTATCAGTCAGTTCAAAAATATATATTTCTTTTTCTTCTTTTATGCAAAAAGAAAAAAAAGTATTTATAATAGTTCCACTAAAAAAAACACAAACTGCTCCAAGAAAACCATTTGTCTTTATATAAATATCCTTTCTCTTTGTTAGCCAGAGACAATGCAATAGGTTATAATTATTAAATTCTCATAAACCATCTGATACAAGAAAATCTAAAAAATGTATGCTAAAAGTGTACTTCACTAGCTCTTTTCATAACCTTCTCTACCAAGATTTCTCAATCTCAGCACTGTCATTTTAGCTAGACCATTCTTTGTTGTTTTGAACATCTTAAAATGTTTAGCAGCATCCCTGGCTTCAATTCCTCAAATACAAGTAGTAACTCCTATTCTAGTAGTAACAACTAAAAATGTTTCCAAAAACTTACAAGTGTTGCCTGCAGGACAAAATCAATCTAGTTGAGAACCACTGACAATAAAACATTATATAAGTAATTTCTTATACAATATTAATTATACGGCCTTAAGGAAGAAATAAAGAGCTCCAAAAATTGTAAATGTATAGCTAGTAGAGGTTTTTTTCCTTATTATTTTCCTTCAAATGCACATAGCTGTTCAAAGCAAAAATTATACCATTATATTTTGGTATTTATACTGTATTTTATTTGGTACATATAATAGCTATAACATAAAGGATGAGGGGGAAATAAATGGACATATATATTATTAATGTTCTTACTTTTTATATGAAGCCTTAATAACCCTAAAAATACTATGAAACATTAGAGGTATATACTTAATCCCTAAAGTAAGCAGTAAAAATAATTCAAAGATAGAGAAACAAACGAAAAACAGAGTAAGCACACAGGAAACTACTAGTAAAATAGTCTTAAATCCAACTTTTTATGTTAAGTATAAACTGACTACTCCAATTTTCAGTTAAACGGCAGAGATTAGAAGGGTAAATTTTGAAAAGCAAAACTACCTGTCATCTACAAAAAAACATATTTTAAATATAAAAACATAGGTTAAAAATGAAAGATGGAGAGCCGGGCATGGTGGCGCATGCTTGTAATCCCAGCATTTGGGAGGCTGAGACTGGAGAATCGGGCTCAAGGCCAGCCTCAGCTACTTAATGAGGCCCTCTGCAACTTAGTGAGACCCTGTTTCAAAATAAAGAATAAGAAATAGGGCTGTAGCTGTAGCTTGGAGGTAGAATGCCCCCAGGTTCCATCCCCAGTACCGCAAAAAAAAAAAAAAAGAAAGATGGAGCCAAGGTTGGTGCACACTTATAATCCTAGTATTTAGAAGGCTGAGACATGAGGATAACAGGTTCATGGTCAGCCTTAGCAACTTAGCAAGGGCCTCTGCAACTTAGTGAGACCCTGTTTCAGAAACAAAAAATAAAGCAGGGCTGGTAGTATAGCTCAAAGGTAGAATGCCTCTGGGTTCAATCCTCAATACCACAAAATAAACAAGTAAGTAAATAAATAAAAGATGAAAAATATAACAAATAAGTAGGTTAGAATGTCTAAATTAATATTATATAATGAACTTCAAGACATAATATATTATTAGCAATAGACACTTCATAATAAAAGTCAAATCAGAAGACATGACAATTTCAACTGCATGTGTATCTAATAACAGAACTTCAAATTTTAAGAGGCAAAAATTGACAAAATTAAAGGGACAAATATACAATTACACAAGCATAGTTATGAAGATTTTAATACCCCTCAAAGGAAATGACTCAGCTAGGCAAAAAATAAAAATATAAATGATCTCAACTACATTATCAATACCATCTAACACACTTCTAGAATATCATATCCAACAACTAAAGACTTAAAAATCCAAGTGTACATGGGACATTCACCAGAGACCACATACTAGGCAAGAAACTAATTCTCAATAAATTTAAGTATCAAAATCATACACAATGTCTCCTTTGACTAAATCATGTATAGTTAAATCAGAAAATATCATAAAGATATCGGGATAATTTCCAAATATTTAAAAATTAAAGAAATTTCAGCTGGGCATTGTGATGCATACCTATAATCCCAGCAACTTGGGAGACTGAGACAAGTGGGTTGCAAGTTCAAGGCTAGCCTTGGCAATTTAGTGAGAACCTATCTCAATTAAAATGGATGGGGATGTAGCTCAGTGGTAAAGTACCCCTGGGTTCAAACTACAGTACCTAAAAGTTAATTAATTAATTAATTAAGATTTTTTTGGTACTGGGAACTGAACACAGAGATGTTCTACCACTAAGTCACATCCCTATCCCTTTTTTTAAAAAAAATTTGAGACAGAATCTCTCAAAGATTGCCAAAGCCTCAAATGTGAGATCTACCTGCCTCAACCTCCAAAGTCATTAGAATTATAGGTGTGCAACATCGCACCCTTATTAAAGATATTAAAATATCTAATATATTAGGGATGTACCACCATATCTAATATAATCACTGTATGGAAAAATACAAGAAATTAAAACTATTTCAAACTGAATGATACCAAAAATAAAATATATCAAACTCTGTGGGATGCAACTAAAGCAGTACTTAGAAGAAAATTTAAAGCTTTAAATGTTCATCTTATTGGAAAAGGTACAAATCAGTGACCTTATTTTCCACCTTGAAAGCTAGAAAAAAGCCGGGCATTGTGGCACACGCTTATAATCCCAGTACTTGGGAGGCTGAGACTGGAGGATCGCAGGTTCGAGGCCAGCCTCAGCTACTTAGTGAGGCCCTCTGCAACTTAGTAAGACCCTGTTTCAAAATAAAGAATACAAAATAGGACCGGGGGTGTAGCTCAGAGGTAGAATGCCCCTGGGTTCAATCTCTGGTACCGGAAAAAAGAAAAAGACCCCACATAGCACTCAGATACCATATAGTGCACCTCACTACTCAGTAGTGAGTGGCACTGTTACTACTCAGTAGTGGCACCTGACACTACTATGAGGTATACCATACTGAGCCACCTGGGCCCAGTAGAGTGGACCTACCTCTGTACAGCCCTCAGGAAATGTCAAATACACCCAGAGTCACTGACAAATTAACATTGCCTGAGACAGCTGTATCCCACTTGGAGGAACAATCCTAGCCACCCTATAAAGTTAGTAGAGGCAACTGATCTCTATGAGATCTATTTTTAGTATTCAGGGGTGTTTTTTTTTTTTTTCAGCCTATTTCCTGGTTGTAGCCTTTGTTTATTGATAGGTAAATAATTAATACAAAAATAAAACTCTTTAATCAAAAGGAAAGATATTATCCAGGCACAGTGGTACACACCTATAATCCCAGCTACCTGGAAGGCTAAGGCAGGAGGATCACATGGGCCCACAAGTATGAGAACAGCATGGACACAAAGCAAAACACCATCTCAAAAAAAGAGACAAAAATATTATAAAATATAAATGAGGACTTATAAAATACAAATGTTACCTTAAAGCCCACTGGTCTATTATAACATTTTGTTCTCTTTTCACAAGGCACTTAGCCTTTTGGGAGGTATAATAAAAATGTTTAAGCTTTCTTTAGTTGTTTACACAGCATCTGGCACATAGGAAGGATAATATAAAAGCTCACTACATTGAATTAGTATTACATGGAGGTTTTACACCTCTTGCCAACAGTTCTTGTTTCATGAAAATAAAGATAACCTGAGCAAACTCGTTAAAATATAAATCCGTATTTTAACGTACAGATTTTAATTGAGAGAGAGAGAGAGAGAGAGAGAGAGAGAGAGAGAGAGAGAGAGTGTGTGTGTGTGTGTGTGTGTGTAGGTGAAGTGATGGTTACATTTTAAATAAATGTTGCTAATAATTCTGATGAAAGTGGTTTGTGGGAAATCCTGAGGAAACACTGCCCTTGGCAATTCTAAGGAATGTGGTAGCCAGAAATAAAAACAGAATTAAGATTAAAATGAGAAGGAAAAGTAGAGAATCAAAGAGTTCAAGAAGCCTGAAAAATAAAGTAAGGATAAGGAACTCATGAAGGTCACAGGCCTG
>PVLC010038495.1:0-14630 GCA_004027655.1 Graphiurus murinus | reverse complement strand
ATTAAGATGTGAGGACGTTTACATTGTAATTCTCTATATTTTTCTCTCACACTTGTAATCTATATCAAAATAAAAAAGATAATAAATATGATTTTGGGGAGATATTGGTAACATAGTTAAATCTTTCATTGTTTCCTATAAGTATAGCACAATGTGAAAGTGTTGATATATATAGAATTCACAATTCTACATCATATTAAGGCTGTAACTTTGTAAAATTAATAAATATAACCAGCAGCATAAAAATAGAGAAATATGTATACCTGAGTATTAAATGTGCTTGTTTCTGGAACATCAGGGTCAGGGACTGTGGGTATTTTTCTGTATTTTGTGTATATTGCATAATGAGTCAGCATGCAGGACTTTTTATGATGGCAAAACAAACTTAAAGTAGTGTTTGTTAAGCAATTAACTTGCATGAAATGGTGTTGTCAGTATTGCAAGAGTAAAGGGGTAAAGTAGATGATTCACATATTCGCAAGCAGAATTTAAATGTTTATAAAGTGTAGTGGTTAGAGACATGGACTGGACCGTCTGCCAGACTATCTGGATTCACCTTCCATGAGGATTAAATTCATTAATGTAAATGTTTGAATGTCCTATGGCTGCTATGACAACCACAGACTGGGAGATTTGAAACAAAACGTATTTTTCCTCCTTCATTCTCTCTTAGTTCTGGAGGTTGGAAATCAGTGTCACTGAGCCCAAGTCAAGGAGAAGGCAGAGTGGTGCTCCCTCTGCAGGTTCTGGGAGAGAATCAACTTCCTTTTCTTTCTGGATTCTAGAACTGCATTTCTTCCATTTCGTTGCTCTTGACTTTTCTCTACCTTACAGCTAGTGCAAAAGCATCTTGCTTCAGTCTTCACATTCCTTGGTCTCTCTGTTCTAAAACACCCCCCGGTGCTTGTGCTGCATTTAGTGGTCATTGGATAAACCAAGACAGTCTTCAGCAAATGCTAGATCAATGTTCCCTATTGATATGTAAAGGTGGTTGGTAATAGGGATGATAGAAAAGGCCCAGTGAAGTACTAGGGAAGCATACAGGACTTTAGAAGAGGCAGACCTTACTTCTCTCTGATGATATTAACAGCATAGGAGAATAGCAAGCACTGAGATGAACAGCTAAATTTTGGGTTTGCAAAGATGGGTTCACCCCAGGTGTTTGATGAGATACATAATTCAGCTATCCTCTTTGCCTTCCATCCTGTACCCCACTACTTGCTTTGTGCTAAAAAGAAAAAGTATTTATGATCTGTGTAGAGATTAATTTCCCTCCAAGTGAATGAGAATAAATCCCTCTGAACTTTTGAACATCAACTTCCTCCTCTATAAGATGGTTATTCAAATATATTCCTCACAGGCCTCAAGATTAAATAAAGTAATGGTTGGATAATTATTTTGTAAAAGGTAATTTTGTCCACAAATATTAGTTATACTTTTTTCTCCACATTATAATTAAGTATATGGGACTCCAACATTCCCAGAAATAATACAATAGCTACCCTAAAGCTTGATCAAATTGAAAATTCACTCTTACCAAAGATTCTGACATTAAAGAAGGCAGGTAAAAAGATGTTATGGCTGTTTCTAGAAATCAACTTTAAATTCTTTGCTTAGATGGACCCAGTCAAATGAAAGATTTGGGAAAATAGGTAAAATTCTGTCCTGAATTAATCCATAGTTTATTTCAACAGAGTTCATCATGAGAACAGAATTATCACTTTATTTACTTATTTTTTCTCTTTCTCTATTTCATTTCATGTCTCGATACTAAAAATTTTCATCTAAACGTATTCCCCTCCATCAGCAAAATTTTCAGATTTATTTTCATTCCTTTTCTTTGACAACCTTCTCAGTCAAGACTGAAATGATTCTCTTTGGTGAATTTCTTTGGAAACAGTGGAATTCTTGTCTCCACGGGTGGCTCCCAGAATATCAGCCTGAAATTGTTAGAGACGATAATATGGCTTTTTTACCCTATTGGTTTGGCTGAATGACACACTTATTTTACCTGTGTGGATCTTAGAAGATAAAATATCTGGAATTACAAACTCTGGGTTGTACTTATTAAAAAGACATTATCTGATTCTCTTTCTATAGAAATTTCCTTTTCTGGTTTCAGAGAAGTGGCTAATGGAACGTGATGTGTAATGAATGGTGAAGGTGAATCATTGACCTACCCTGAAGCACCTCCACAGCCCAAATTAATCTTCATTTCTACTGTGGAGGTGGGGACACTCTCTATTTATATTTTTTACTTTTTTAAAAAATCAATGAATAATGGGAAAAAGAGTCTTGTCAGCTGTTAATTGTGGATGATGGCATTTTTCTTCTTCATTGTTATAAAAGAAATGGATATTGTTGGTCTTTTTGTCAGAGGTGGGAGCCTATTAGGTCTATTCCACTCTGACATCACCTTAAAGGTTAGGCCAAGGAGTATCTATAGTTTATAGGAAACAAACAGGGCTCTAAGAAACCAGGACCTAGTATTTCCCTGATAATACATCTCCATATCTGTGTCCCTTTAACCCAGACAAGTTCGAGGGGCCATTCATGTTACTTAGGGGAAAGGGAGGTATTTAGTCTTTTGCTAGTTTCAAGGTGTTAAAATCAAAAGGAAAAATAAATTAATCCTGTCAAAAAGACCCAGCCACTGGTGACAAGCCATGATTAAGATTGAGTTTTACTTTGTGGAAGTTATAAAAGCTATATTATATTTACTTAAACTATTAAGTAATAGATGAATGTAAGAAAAATGTTCTAAAATGAACATTACAACTAATATAATTTGATACAATAAATACTATATATGTAACATCTTTAAGTTATATAAATATTTATATAAATTATAACATAATTCATAAAATTAGGAATCTACAACAAAGACACATTACTATTACTTAAGCACTTTTCAGACCAGTTAATGATACTCAATGCTCACAATAACCCTGTGATGGTGAAAATCATCCTCAGAAGAGATAGAAGCAGAGGAATCGAACTGTTCGCACCACAGGTGCCAGAACAGGGCTGGAGCCTTGGTTCTGGTTGTTAAACCAACCTGACAATTTATTCTTACAGAAGCAGTGTCCACATGAAGGGAAATAGCTCATGGCTTATTCTTTTCTCCTGCACCACTGTGGCTGGTTTCTTTCTCTCGTGACTAACTAGTTTTCTGAGCTGCAGGCCAGTGTCTTGGAAGGAAAAGAAGTGAGGATGCCAAATAAGATTTCTGATGTGTGTAGGTTTCATAAAGCAAGAGGAAGTCTGGACATAGAGCACCTTACTACTGATGAAATTGGACACTTACTGAGATGGATGTCTTTAAATACAGCAGTTTCACTGTGTGTGTGTGTGTGTGTGTGTGTGTGTGTGTGTGTGTGTGTGTGTGTGAAAAGAATGGAGGATGGCAAATCCCCAAGCCTCAAATCTAAAATGCTTATTTATGAAATATACCAATGTACCAGTAAATAAAAATATCCATGTCCTCAGATGGAACATATCATTCCTCAAAGAACATTTGGAAAATATGAACCTATAAATCCAGGGCTCCCAAAGAAAGATGTTTATAGCGAGTTTAGCAGGCAGGAGGGGAATCTGGCCCATTGTGATTTTATCTGCTTTAGAAAATGCGGGAGGAGGATTCCTTCTCTTGCTCAAGGATCCTGGGCAGACAAATTAGAAAAAGAGAGAATTACAGCATTATTAGTTTATGTAGCAAACTCAAAGATTGGTTAGTAAAATATAAATACTTGCTGTGGCCAAAGAATAGCACATTGGTTAGGAAAGTGGGGGCTGCGTAGGGCTGGGAGGGACATAGAGGTGCTGATATCTCTCTCTCTCTGGATTTGGGGACTAACTGTACACCGCCCACCACAAGGCATTGATAGCTGCAGTTCTTAATGAGTTATTACATCCCAGGTAGAACAGGCAACATGGCAGTTAGGAAATACGCTAAAGAAGAATTAGCTGCCTTGCAGAGTTTACATTCTGAAGAGGCTAGAATGGAGCCCCTGAGACCCTTCTTAAAAGGATGTTAAAATAGAGAGACTTCCTGGGAAAAGCCTAGGTGGTCTCTACCAGCAATCTAAAGGCTGGAACTCAGCTTGCCAATATGCAGAGAACAGTGATCGAAGTCCTTCCCTCCTATGAAAAGTTTCTTACTACAATGGACCAAGTGGGTATTACTTCTGAGAGGAACCACAAAACCTACAATGCCAAGAAATAAAACAAAGTAAACAGTTTGCCTAGTAAGTGACTGTTCATTACTTTTAACATTATTAGCATTGATGAGAGAAGACACTCCTGGACAGTAGGTTTCAATAAAAATAAAACATAAAGGCAAAGAATAGTGTCTAACTTGTAAGGAATTGGTACTTCTTGGATACACTTACTCCTTACTTAGCAGGAAGATGAAGAAGCACCTTTCTTTCTCTTACTTTTCTTTCTTTCTTTCTTTCTCTTTCTTTCTTTCTTTCTTTCTTTCTTTCTTTCTTTCTTTCTTTCTTTCTTTCTTTCTTTCTTTCTTTCCTTCTTTCTCTCTCCCTTCCTTCCTTCCTTTTTCTTTTTTTTTTCTTGTAGCACTTTTTTGAACACCTGCTAAGGGAAAGGTACTATTTCTTCCTTTATTTATTTAGTTTGTGTGTGTGTGTGTGTGTGTGTGTTTGTGTGTGTGTTTGTGTATTTCTGTGTATTGAACCCAGGGGCATTCTACGCTAGTCCCACAGTCAGTCATATTTTATTTCATTTTGAAAAAGGGCTTCACTTAGTTGCTGAGACTGGCCTCCAACCTACAATTCTCCTATCTCCTATCTCAGCCTCCCGAGTACTGGGTTTACAAGCCTGAGCCACCACACCTGGCTTCGTTGTTCTTTTCATTAGTGTTATTCATGTTAACCTCCCACAAGTCTTGGAAGATGAATATTTTGAAGCCCATTTTTCAAACAAGGGGTTGAAGTAAAGATAATCCAAGTGATCCCACAAGGTGGATATGGAGGGTAATACATCAAGGGACAATGTGCCACTCTGAATCTCACTGTGCTGTATAAAACAATGAATCCATGAAAGTCTAAAGAAAAGAACTCAAGAGATCCAGCTATCTTTCACTAAGAACTCTAGAGCTCTTTCTACCTCACCATGATTCTAGTGTGGAGATACTCCCTTTCAAGGTGGTCTTGTTGTCTTATCATCTGCTGTCTCTTCAGTCCCTATGGGCATATGGTTGTCTATAGTGAAGTCGGACCCTTCAGGTGCTAGGAGTTCAAATCCCAGGAAGAGGTGCTGGGACGCTATTCATAGCCTGAGCACAAGTCAAGTCTGAAGTGTCACAGCTCACTCCAGATCCACTTACCCTGTCCAGTTCTGTTCCGTTCCTTGTCTTTCTCACCCTCCTGCATGCTACTAGATCCATCAATTTGTGGGAGCAGTCAACACTGCACAATCTGAATCTATGAAAAAAGAAAACGACCTTTCTCTTCTTTTGTAGAAGCAATCCTGATTATTGCTTGGTGTGAAATACATCAGGTTTTCAAAGTTCCTCTAAAGATACATCACACCGTACATTTATTAAGCACCTATAATTTGTCATGGGTAAGAGATAATTTTACATATGCAGTCTGGAGAAATAGTGATTTATTCTCAAATGAATTGATAGACTGGCTGGTTTTCCAAAAGTAGAGAGACAAAGACATATATGTAAATAAAATGTAAGATAGACTGCTTCAGGATAAAAAAAAATAAGCAAAGTGAAAACACTGTGAAGCAAAGAGAGATCAGTTTTGATTGAATAAAAATGAGATCATAGCCGAGAGTAGGGCCTTATATGGAAAATAAATTTGTGCTGGTATTAATATATTGAGCAACTGGCTATCTGGTAAATAAAAAAATCCTTTTTTTCTACTTATTGCAGCATCACTTTAAACAATTATAAGATCAATGTTTTTCATTTCTTTGTTATGATTTATTCCATTGTCCTTAATTGCTTCCTTTTGCCAATTTTCCTTACTTTTTCATTTTAAAATTATGTTTAAACTGGGTGCAGTGGCACATGCCTGTAATCCCAGTACTTGGGAGGCTGAGCCAGGAGGATCGCACATTGGAAGACAGCCTCAGCAATGCAACAGCTAGACACTGTTTCCAACTAAAAAAAAAAAAAAAAAGAAAAAGAAAAAAGAAAAAAGGCCAGGAGTTACCTCAGAGATAGAATGCCCTCTGTTCAATCCTTAGTAACACACAGACATACACACACTACATTGAAATAACAAAGTGGTTTTCAAATTTTTTGTGTTGGGGTCTGGAAAAGGAACAGAGGGATAGGTCTGTGGCTAATAAGAACCCAAGAGATATTCTTGGAATCTCACAAGATATCTGAATCTCAGTGAAATACAAAAATACAAAGGCTGCTCATTGGTGTCCAGATTTGAATAATGTCAGTGAGTTGAAAGCAGGATGTTCTAGGACACATACTGTTTGATACCACAGAATATGTCCAGAAGTTACTTCATAGCATGACATGGATGCAGGGATGCTATAGGAACCCAGCTGAGCTCCCAAGTTTTCCTTAACATATGGTAATATTCTTTTTAAATGTCACCATTTTCTTTTTATGTCTCTACCCACAATCATAATAATTAAAATACCTTGAAACTTTTTCCTATAACATCTGTTATTTCAGCAAGCATTTATTTAGCCTCCACAATAAACTTGGTTTGAGAAGGCACTTTACATGTTCCAAATAATTCATTGTTGTTGTTGTTGTTGATTGTGATATAAATCAAGATCGCCTTCTCCACTCCCTTAACTGCTTCCATTTGGGAAGTTTCTTGAATTCTCTGTGCTTCAGTTTCTTCATTGGAAATTATGATGACATTTGCAGAGCCTGCTTAATAAAATTTTTTGTGATGATTAAGTGACAGTGTATATTAAGCCCTTAGAGGATTGACTCATATAGGGTAAATATTTTACAAATAAAAACTTTTTTTGATAGTTTGTATTACTATTTCCTGCTCTGGGTAAGGGCCTTTGAGGATAACTGGAACTTAGATGTCTCTGGTTGTTGCTATAGCAGGAAATACAATGGAGAATTGTATAAGAAATGTTTAACTAGGAAGTGAATTAAACAGGGAATCAGAGTGCTTGTGTGCTAATAATGATAAGGAATACTTATAATTTAAAAATAATAATAGAAATTACATTTAGTACCTGGTATATAGAACAAGACACTAGTATATCCCAGAGGCTATGAAATGTAATTCTATTTGCATGATCTTGGATAAATGAATTCTGTTGCTAGTTCCTTGTTGCCCAATTATCAAAGGGAGTGTCAGATTTCATCATTAATCATTTGTTTACTTATGATATGAATTATTTATTTATTTATGTATTTAGGTACTGAACATTGAACCAGGGGCATTCTACCTCTGAGCTATACTCTCAGTCCATTTATTTATTTATTGGTACTGGGGATTGAACTCAGAGGCATTTTACCTCCAAGCTATACCCCAAGTCCTATTTTTTAATTCTTTATTTTGAAACAGGGTCTCCCTAAATTGCGGAGGGGCTCACCCAGATCCTCCAGTCTCAGCCTCCCAAGTACTGGGATTACCTTTACTTATTTTTATTTACCTATTTTTTATTTATTTTTATTTTGAAACAGAGCCTCACTAATTTGCTAAGGCTGGCCTTAAACCTGCCATCCTCCTGTCTCAGCTTCCCAAGCACTGGGATTACAGGTATGTGACAGCATGCCTGGTGAGAAAATCATCTCTAAATCAAAATATTTATGAAATTGTTACATCATTCAAAATGCTTTAGTTGAAGCACATGATCTCCAACTCACTCTTTCTATAGCAGTTTCCAAGAATCTGAAAAAGAGCATACTTTGGAAACCTTCGAAAGACTTGTTCCTCCTTTCAGTCAGGAGTCTATAGGAATGAATATAGCATTGAGTGTTTTGCAGTTCATTTCTGTGGCTTACAGCAATCTGTAGTGGTTGAGGCAATCTTGCCCCTATGAATAGAGAACCGATGGTGAGGGTTACAGTGCCCCAGAAAGAGAGTGACCTAAAGAGTTGCTACACAGCCATTTCATAAACTCAGCCTGTGATATTTTTGGTATCAATTTTTGAGGCACCCAAAGTTACAGTGAACCATCACAGCCTATTACAATTAGTTATATTGCAAATAAATGATAAGAATGCTGAGCCCATTACTATCCTGTTCCCTTTACTCTCGGTATTCCCTTTTCTTACTGAGCTCCACTCCACCCCATTTTATGGGTGGTGTATACTTGAGAATGTTTCTGACAATAGTGCTTCTTGAATGGTGAATTTTCTGAGTCATTGAATGTCCAGTGGTGCCTTTATTTTGTTCTCACAACTCATAATTTGGCAAAAATGGACTTTTAGCACAAAATCATGTTTTTCTAGGGGAAGAAATTATTTCACAGTCTTCCAGCATCCAGCATTGTTGATGAGAAAGTCTACATCAATTGTATTCATTGTAAAAGAATATTCTGAAAATATTAGGAGTTTATATTTATCGCAAGTTTTCTCAAATATCACAAGATACAGAACATTTATTTTCATCCTATTAGACATTTATGGTGGGTTTTCTGTGTGAAAATTTGCTCTTTTGACAAATCTGGGGAAAAATTGTCGGGTCAATATTATATCCAATAGTTTCCTTTTCCTTCCTTCCTTCCTTCCTTCCTTCCTTCCTTCCTTCCTTCCTTCCTTCCTTTCTTCCTTCCTCCCTCCCTCCCTCCCTCTTTTTTTCCCTTCATTTCTTCCTTCCTTCCTCCCTCCCTCCCTCTTTCTTTCCTTTCATTTCTTCCTTCCTTCCTTCTTTCCCCCTCTCTCCATTTCCTCCTCTTCTCTCTCTGTATTTTATCTTTTAACTTTCAAGAATTCTTATTGGTATATGTTGGAGTTTCTGGATTTATGCTGTATCCTTAACTTTTCTTATAATTCTTGCTTGTTTTAGTAAGCCATGTTCCATGAAAATCTTATTTTTTTCTTACTGATCTATATGACCTTAAATATTTTCCTTCTGTTATTCAACTGTTCACTGCAATTATGTACACATTTATTTATTTCACACATACATTCACACATTCTAAGAACTCTGGCTATTTTACAAATCAATTTCTTTTTGTTTATAGTGAGGAGCTGTCTTTATACCTCTAAGGACAATACTCTATCAAAGCCATATTATTATTTTTTTCTCTAATACATCAATTGCCTAGGTTTTACTTATTTCTGTGTTTTGAATTTTATATATTTCCTTCATAAGATTTTTCCTTAAATGTCGAATGATTCTTGATTGTTTGCTTGCCTTTTTATCTGAGATCACCTTTAAGCTCTGTGCCATTCTTGTTTTAGATTATTAACTCTATGATGGCTGAAGCCCTGTCGTTTAGATTGGGAATATCCCTCAAGGGACCATGTGTTGGAGGCTTTATCCACAACCTATGGTGCTATGGGGAGAGGTGTAACCTTGAAAGGTGGGTCTAGTGGAAGGACCTGGTACATGCCCCAGGAGGGGCTCTTGTGATCCAGGACCCTCTTTGTCTCTCTTTTTGTCCCTAGACATTCATGAGGTGAGCAGTTTCCTCTACCCTGCACTCCCACCATGATGTTCTGCCCCACCACAGGTCCAAAGGCAACCAGGCCAGATGGTCTTGGATTGGCACCTCAAAACCATGAGCCAAAATGAAACTTTCCTCCTTTTAAGTTGATTCATCTCATTTTGTCACAGCATTGGAAAGATAACTAAAAAAAGTTCATTGATTGCTTTTCCCCTGGATTTGGTGACAACTCACACTTTCAAAAGTATTCCAAAAGGGGATACTGCTACTATTTGGCTCCTTTGCTCATAGTTTCTATCTTTGTGCCCAAATTCTCTGTCTCTGTGCTCAAATGCTGAGCACAAATGTTCTGCGGGTCCAGGCTGAGGACCCCGCTGGTCCAACATCTGTTGCATCAGTGATCACTTTGGGAGATTCCCTGAGCACCCACTCATTTCATGTGTCTTCACTTGGGGTTTCCAGAACAATTCCTCGGACATCAGAGATCTCCCCTATGTATGCAAGGGTCAATTTTCCTCTAAAAAGTTGTTGTTTTGTTCTGTCTTAACCACATATATTTCATACTACATATCAATCTCTTTTCAGGATGTGAAGTTTTCCATTTTTTAAATGGCACCCTTACCTTTCAGCCCTGATTTTATTTTTCAAGTTTTCATTTTGAAATAATCTCTTTTTTATTGGTGAAGTTCAGGATGGTAGAAGCACACATACACACACTAATTTTGTATGTGCTTTTATTGGTACATTATGGTCTCACATAATGTAAATCATGTTGGCATTGACATACATACACACAACACTTGGTGCCCCCCCACCTCCTTGTCTCCTCCCCTCCCTTACAGAGTACTGAGATTGACATTGGGATTTTCACATATGTACACACCATCAATGTTAGTATTTCCAATAATGAACCTCAGTCTTCTCCTTCCCCTTTCCTTAGACCACTTCCCTGGCTCCACTGAGGTTTTTCCTCCATTATCTTGAGTCCCTCTGGTTACTCCCTAGCTTGCATATATTAAAGAAAACATATGTACCTTCACTTTCTGTGACTGGCTAAACTCACTTAACATAATGTTCTCCAGGTCCTTCCATTTTTTTGCAAATGACATTATTGTCATTCTCTGGTTTCATCCTGTTTGGAAAGATACCCAGAAGTGGTATAGCTAGATCATATGGTAGATCCATTCCCAGTTTTCTAAGGAATCTCCACACTGATCTTCATAGCAGTTGAACTAGTTTGCAATCCCACCAACAGTGTAGAAGAGTTCTTATTTCCCCACATCTTCACCAACATCTATTGTTCTTTGGCTTTTTTTTGGTCTTTTTTTTATTAATTGGTGCATTGTAATCATATATCTTTGTTAGGTACAAGCTGATAAAGGCATATATGCGCACATTTCTCATTTAACCCCTTCCCCAATTCCCACCCCACTCCCTCTCCCTCCCTCCTTCTCAAGTTCAGTTTAGTGATTGACTTTGATATATTTGTGAAAGTATATCATGTGCATTACAGTGTCTCCCCTCCCCCCATCACCTTCAGTTAAGTGAACTTCTTTGCTCACCTAAGGTTTCTCCTTCTTGACTTTTTGATGATTGCCATTCTGATTGGGATTAGGTGGAATCTCAGTGTAGTTTTGATTTGCATCTCCCTAATTACTAATGAAGTTAAACATTTTTTTCACGTATCTATTGGCCATTTGTACCTCTTCTTTTGTGAAGTGTGTATTCAATTCAGTTACCCATTTCTTGATTGGGTTATTTGTTTTTCTAGTGTAAAGTATTTAAGTTCTTTGTATATTCTAGATATTAATCCTCTGTCAGAAGGATAGCTGGTAAAGATCTTCTCCCATTCCATAGGCTTTCTCTTTAGATTCTTGATAAACTTCTTAGTTTAATGTAATCCCACTTATTAATTCTTGTTTTAATTTCCTGAGCTTTGGTGGTCTTTGTGAGGAAATTTCTACCACCAGCCTATATTTTGGAGTGTTGAACCTATGCCTTCCTCTAGTAGCTTCACCATCTCTGGTCTGACTTCCAGGTCTTTGATCCATCTGGAATTGCCTCCTGTGCAGAGTGAGAGGTATGGATTTAGTCCCATTTTTCTACAAATAGATTACCAGCTTTCCCAACACCATTTGTTGAAAAGGATATCTTTTTGCCAGCATATGTGTTTGGCCCCTTTGTCAAAGATCAATTGGTTTTAAGTGTACACACACTAGTTTTTGAGCCTTCCCCCAGTTTCCACCCCACTCTCTCTCTCTCCCCGTCTTCCCACGCTCAGCACAATGATTGACTTTAATAAGTTTCTGTGTGCAATTCATGACCACTGAGGTGTTTCTTTCTTCAAATCTTCCTCCCCACTCCTGTATCCCACAGTTAGGTCCCCTCCTTCACTCCACTAAGATTTCTTCTTCTTTGTAGTTCCCCTTGTGTCCCAATTTCTCCCTAGCTTCTGCAATTGGTAGAGAATATCCAGTCCTTCACTTTTGTGACTGACTACTCTCACTTAGCAAAATCTTCTACAGTTTCATCCATTTCCTGCAAATGACATCATTTTGTTCTTCTTTAATGGCTGAGTAGAATTTCATTGTGTATCTGTCCCAAAATTTTGTGATCCATTTATCTGTTGATGAACATCTCAGCTGGTTCCATAGTTTGACAATTGTGTATTGTGCAGCTATAAATATAGATATACATGCATTACTATGTTGTTCTGGTTTCAACTCTTTAGGGTAGATACACAGGAGTAATATAGCTGGGTCATATGATAGGTTCATTGCCATTCTTGTGAGGTTCTTCCACACTATTTTCCAAAGTGGTTGCACTAATTTGCAATCTCACCAACAGTGTATCAGAGTTCCTCCTTCTCCACATCTTCACCAGCATTTATTATTGTTTGTGTTTTTAATGAATGTCATTATAATTGGGTTTAGGTGAAATCTCAGTGTAGTTTTGACTTGCATCTCTTTGATTGCTAATGATGTTGAACATTTTTCATATATCTACTGACCATTTTTACCTTTTTTTGAAGTGTCTATTTAGTTCACTTGCCCATTTTTTATCAGATTATTTGAGGTATTTTTTCCTGTTTGTTTGCAGTGAGTTTCTTCATTTCTTTGTGTATTCTAGGTATCAGTCCTCTATTGGAGAAGTAGCTGGAGAAAATCTTTTCTCATTCTGTCAGCTCTCCCTTGAAGTTCTTGATAATTTCCCTTACTTCACAGAAGCTCTTCAGTTTAATGAAATCCCATATATTAATCCTCATTTTAATTTATTATGCTTTTGGGGTCTTGTTGAAGAAGATTTTTCCTATGCCTATATGTTGGAGTGTTGGTCCTATGCCTTCTTCAAGTAATTGCAAAGTTTCTCATCTTATTTCCCAGGTCTTTTATCCATCTGGAATTGACTTTTTTGTAGGGTGAGAAAGTGGGATTTATTTCCATTTTTCTGCATATGGATAACCAGTTTTGCCAGCACCATTTATTAAAGAGACTAACTTTTTCCAGTATATGTTTTTAGTCTCTTTGTCAAAAATCAATTGAGTTTTAAGTGTGTGCATTTGTTTCTGAATCTTCTATTCTGCTCCATTTTTAGTCTGGTCTATATGTCTACTTTTGTGCCAATATCATGCTGTTTTTATTACTATGCCTCTGTAGTACAGTTTGAAGTCAGGTATTGTGATGCTTCCTTCATGTTTTTTATTGCTGAGAACTATTTTGGCTATTTTGTGTTTTTTGTTGTTCCAAGATGGTTGACATCTTAAAATTTAATAAAGATTTTTGTAGTTGTTTATCATCTACATCATTTTACCCATATATCTCCACCTACTTTTATTTTTACTTCTTCCATGATTCATATGTTATTCAATAAGTTATATTTCACTACTTCTCTATTTATTTTGAGGCTGTAATTTTCCCAGGACCAGCTAGTGAAAACTGCCTTCAGGTGATTTCTAAGTCATTTTGATTGATTTATCTATTTATTTGTTTTGGAGAATTATTTGATTTTCCAGTGAAACAGAATAGGCTATGCTCTTCTTCTCTTTTGTATTCCTAAATCTGGAGTCAGTTATTTCATCAAAATTCCTATTTTTTTTCAGTGGGGCATAGAGTTTAGAAACTATGATCTGAACAGGAGTGGAATTCATCACTGTGGGAGAATTGCTGAGTCCAGTCCTTTACAGAAGACAGAACTGGAAGAATTCCATCCAGCTGTAACTCAACCCCAAACTTCTCTTCCACATTTTCCCATACTCCATGTATCTTCCCTATTTACAGTAAAAACTTTGATTCTCAATGTTGTCAGTACATCAGTTGCTCCAAAGTACATTGGTCTTCCAAAACACAAATAATTTCAGAATCCTGTACCTTTACCAGTATGAAAACTAAAAAAAATTGCATCAAGAGTTGTGAATGTATTTGATGCTCTTTTCCTTTTTCTTTAGCCTGAGGGTGTATTTTTAAAAAAGGCTCTGAGTTCCAAAATTATTTGGCTTAGCCTCTTGCCTCTACAATGTGATCGTTATTCATTTGAAATATAAGTCTGAGTCTATTTGCCTCTAGTTTTAGGATTTATTTCCACACCCTTGTGTTTTAATTTTGTTTTTGAATAAGTTGAATATTAATATGGCTCAAAAAGTAAAAACTATATAAAAGTTATACTTGGAGAATCACTTCTGTCTTCCTGTTCTGTTCACCCTGTCTCTCCCTCCTTTGTGTCTGTCCTTTTTTGTGTGTGTGTGTGGTACTGGGGATTGAAAGCAGGGAAATCTACCTCTGAGCTACACCCCTAGCCCTATTTTTAGTCTTTATTTTGAAACAGGGTCTCACTAAGTTGCAGAGGGCCTCACTAAGTAGCTGAGGCTGGCCATGAAACTGTGATCCTCCTGTCTCAGTCTCCCAAGTATTGAGATTACAGGTGTGTGCTACCACATCTGGCTTGTCTCTGTCCTTTTTTGGTAGACAGTTTTATTACCTTTTGGTTTATTCTTTCTGCTTGCAGGATGTGTGTGTGTGTGTGTGTGTGTGTGTGTGTGTGTGTGTGTGTGT
>PVLC010038494.1:0-14696 GCA_004027655.1 Graphiurus murinus | reverse complement strand
TCACAATAGCCAAACTATGGAAGCAGCCAAGATGTCCATCAACAGATGAATGGATTACAAAACTATGGGATATGTACACAATGGAATTTTACTCAGCCATAAAGAAGAACAAAATCATGTTATTTGCAGGGAAATGGATGCAACTGGAAAACATTATGTTAAGTGAGATTAGCCAGTCACAAAGAGTAAAGAAGCATATTTTCTCCCTAATATGTGAATGCGAGGGAGAAGATGGGGCATAAGAGGGTCTCCAGATGAAAAAGGAGAGACCCTCGATAAGCAAAGAAGTTGATTTAACCGAAGGGGATGGATGGGGGGGACACCCTAATGCATACGATGTACTTACACAATTATATCAAGATCACTCACTAAACTGAACTTGAGAGGGAGGGAGGGCAAGGGAGCGGGGTGGGAATTGGGGAAGGGGTCAAATGAGAAATGTGTGCACATATGTCGTTACCAATTTGTACCTAACAAAGACGTATGCTTACAATGCACAAATTATTACAATAAAAAAAAAAAAAACAGACAAAACTAATCTCTGGTTCAAAGCCATTATTGTCATTTACTTTGGATGGTGTAGAGACAGGAGAGACATGATGGGGGCTGTTAAAACACTGTTTTCTAAATGTTAGTTACAGGGGTGCATTCCCTTGGTGAGATTTTATCAGCTGTAGTGATTTGTCCAATTGTGTGTATAAATTTGTACTTATATAGGAAGTTTTTTGGGAAAAAACTGGTAGGAAACAATAGTGAGACTCAGGATTAATTCAAATAAACAAAAAGCTAAATGCTTAGGGAATTCCCTCGATGCTCTTGATCTAGATAATCTGTTTCCCCCACTAAATCCCATGAGGCTTATTAAAGCCTTTGTATTGTGGCTGGTGAAGGCAATCATAAGCACTCAGGATATTTTACACAGAGTATCTGTAGAAGGAAATTACAGCATTCATTAACACTGCCACACATGCGTTAGTAACAAATGGAAACCAGGAAGAAAGCAGGAATGCAAGAAGATAAAAATGCAAATGTAACCTTTGATGGGGAACCTTGCCAAACTTTCTTTTTTGACTTAGAAGTCCCTCTTTTGTGTTCCCATAGGACTTTGCACATCTGCATCATAGAACTTTGAGCCTCTGATTTCAGTATTCATCAATATGTCCTTCCTGTCTTCTAGGACAACTCTGTCCAATAGAAATATAGTGCAAGCCATATATGAAAATTTGTCCTTTCTAGTAGTCATGTCAAAAGACTAGAAAGAAATAGTAAAAGGTATTTTCATAACGTAACAATTTTAATAAATTTAATCCAATATGTCTAAAGTGCCTGAATATGTAATTAACACAATAAATTACGGAGCTATATTACATTTTAAAAACCAAGTCTTTGAAATCCACTGTGTGTTTTATACCTACAGCATATCCTAATTCGGGCTAGCCACATTTCAAGAGCTCAGTGGTCACATTTGTACACTGACTGTCATAACGGTCAATGCAGCTCTAGAACGAGGCAGTGAGGACAGTGCTTACTTCTCTTTAAATCTTTAGAACTAACTAGTGTACCTAGTAGTTGCTAAGTAGATATTCCTTTTTCCTATCTATATAGATACATAAGAACTGATGTAGTGCATATGAAGCATTCTTGACCTTAATTTATTTGCTTTATTTTGAGACTTACCATGAATTGGGCCTTGGGATGGATGCCAAGAGTTAGCATAGGTATAAGCTGGAAAATGGATCACAAAATGATGTCAAACTAGCCAATTAATGACTAAAGCTTTCTAAATATTCCAGAGAAGACAGAATTAAATTACAGACATGCTTGCAACTACATTTCCTTATTGTATTTAATGCCAAACATGTCATCATTTCGTATTAATTCTAGCAAATTGGTTAAGAGCATAAGCTTCAGTGTCAGGAAAACTTGGTTTTGAATTCACCTCCACCAATTTTTAACTAAAAAGGTGTATCCATTTCTAAAATAGGGATAAAATGGATCCTATATCCCAGAACTCTTGAAAGGATTAAAAGGCATGGAACATATAGGTCTTCGCAACCGTACTTGGCACACAGAAAGGACTTCATGAAAATTCACTCTTACTACTATAGATTAGGTAAACATCTTATCATATTTTCTATCATAAAAATTCTGATTCATTTTTTATTTTTATTTTTAATTCTGATTTAAAGAACAGCATTGGTGTATCTGGAGATAGACCTGACCTACAGACATATCAAAATAGACATTTCCAAGCACCATCTAGCTGCCCAGAGAGTAGCCTAGTAACCAACTTCCTCATACCCCCTGTGTAGATTTGTAAGGGATTGTATAGAAAAGTACCACAAACTGAGTGGCCAAGAACAATTTGAACAACACGAATTGTCTCAGAGTTATAGAGGCCAGACATCCAAAATCAAGATGTCGGCTGTTCCAAAATCCCTCTGTAGGACTTAGCGAATGATCTTTCCCAAGTCTCTCTCTTCACCTTTAGAAGTTCCTTGGCTGGTGACAGCATGGCTCCAGTCTTCACATGGCATTCTTCCTGTGCCCCTGTCTCTATCATTTTTCCAATTTCCCCTGTTCATTAAGGTACAGTCAGATTGGATTGGGGGTCCACCTGCTATAGTATGATCTCATCTTAATTATATCTGCAACAACATCTATTTTCTAATAGGATTGCCTTCTGAGATATGAGGAACTAGAAATTAAGGTTTCAACTGTAGGGGACATAATTAAACCCTCCCAGCCTCCTAGAGAGTGGAGCTCATTCTTTTTTGTGTGTGTTAATCTTCCCAAGAGTATCCCAAGTTAATTAATAAAATGTGAATGGAGGAGCAAATATCAAATTAATGGGAGTCCATTATAGAAAATCAAATGTAGTACTTGTAAAGAAGGGACCTCAAAGATCCCTCTACCCCTATATTATAATTTATAAACAGCAAGAGCAATGGGAGCCTTGATACGGAAGAATAAGCCAAACAACCTTTAATACAGCTTCCTATAGACATCAAATTGTTTGTTATTGAAGTCAATGATGTTCAGAGGAAAGAAATACATAAACTTATTTTGTAGAATGCTTCATGAGTGAATGCAATTGTTGGTGGATGATAAACTTCATGAACTGAATTGTGTGGTTTTCTATATATTATTCTAGGAAAACTTGACCCAAAAATATCCAGCAGTGGAATTTCCTTATGAAATTAAATTACCAGAGTCTTATGCTATAGGATAATGAGAAGTACACCAGTGCAAGAACAAGATCATTAATGAAAAAGAAGCCAAGGACACTTTCTTTTCTCTTTATGTATAAGGTAAGGCAAAGCCAGCAGCACATGTTTACACAGAACATTATGATTTCCACAAAGGTTGTGCTTGGTAATGTCATTTGGAGTGAGAAATTTTAATTTTAAAACTTAGCATTTTCCTTAATGAAGCAGCGATGTTGGCCATCAAAGGTAAGCCTTTTGTGTCTTTAGTGCTCTCCTGTGATAATAGAAATGTGGGTATTTACTTGCAGTGCTAAACATGTTAATTATTATCCCTATTAGAAAGAAATACAATTGCTGAAGGAGAAAAAGTAACTGAAATTATACAAGACAAAAATAATATGGTGGATGTCAGCTTGTAACCATAGTAGATAAATGGTTAATGGGCGAATAGGTTTTGTTTTGTGAATATTTAGAAATACTCATGGAGGTGTTTACTGCAAGAGTTGAATAAGGAAGTACCCAACATGCTGATTAAAGATGATAACTGAAATATTATTTTTATGTGGCTTTATCACTATCGAGTGCCAATAATGTTAATTAATGTCATTCCTTCTCTACACATATTCCCTTCATAGGTAGAATATAGCAATAGCAGAATAAGCTCTGGGGAAACTCTAAATAGATGCTTATTTTGCTTTCTTGTAAGGTTGAACTGTTTGTGGGCGTTTTGTTTCAGCTTAGAGAGATAAGATTCTCTTTCAAACTCATCTTTATTGATGTTGGCAAAACATCAATAAAATATCTCATTATATATCAGGATGGAATAATGGCTCATAAAACTGTAAGATCCATCAGACATCAGTAGAGAGCTGAAAATGACACCAAACTACTTTCTAGTTGAGCTACAGTTTACTTATCTCTAACACAGGATGACAACATGCTCTACATCACAGGGCTTGCACAAGGATTAAATATTTGAATACCTGTGAAGCAGCACATGGGAGACATGAGTGAAAGGAATTTGAAGGTATAAGAAAAATTAATTCCCTGAGTGCAAATGTTCTGTTTAAAATGATAAAGAAGCACTATACAGGATGGTGGTGTAAATAAAATAGCAGAAATATCACTGTTCTCATACACAATTAGAGACCCACAATTTCAGCATTATATTGTAGTACCCCAAAATGTCAGAACCATCAGTACTATCAGTACTGCAGAAATCCTTCATTTCTATGAGTTTTCCTTTGTTGGCAATTGACTGACACCTCTTTGCTTATGGGTAGAACATTCCTCACCTGGGAATGTCTGTATTTTCTTACAAAGGTCCTATTTCATCTTTAAAGGGTCAAAGACATGTCAATTTCTGTCTGAATTCTTCTTTTTTACACAAAAGCCACTAGAGTCACATGGTATCCATCAGAATTAAAGGACCGATACTGAAAATCCCTCCTTACCTTTCTTATCAATCTTATCAGAGTGAGATTTCAACTTCTCACCTAGCAGAGCACAAAGGCTTTTCTGATCCTATGTAGGTATTAACATTCAGGTCCCCATGGATGGAGAATACATTGTTTTGGCCCATGTACTTACCACTGAGCATCAGTTCCTCTTCTATCTTGTTAACTAGCTACCAGTTCATTTTTACTTTCTTTTAAACTCAGTTATTCATCTCTTTTTAAGTTATATTTTATCCAGCATTTTTAGGTGTTAGTATCAAATATTTTTGCTTGTCCACTAAGTCTACCATCTTGCCTGAACTGCTATCTTTGCTCAATATATAACTCTTTTTTTTTTTTTTGCAGTACTGGGGATTGAACTCTCAGGGGCGTTCTATCTCTGAGCTATACCCCTAGTCCTATTTTATTTTATTCTTTATTTTGAAACCGAGTCTCACTAAGTTGCAGAGTGCCTCACTAGGTAGCTGAGGCTGGCCTCAAACCCGGATCCTCCGGTCTCAGCCTCCCGAATGCTGGGATTACAAGCATGCGCCACCACGCCCGGCTTATAATTCTTTATTATATAGTAGTATTGGCTTTTAAACCACAGCATATTTCTCAAAGGCAGCATTTTAGGCTTTCTTAAAAATAGGTGTCCATAATTGCATTCGATTCACATCCTTAAAATGTCATTTAATCAAAACAGTCTTCACGAGCTGGATGTGGTGGCACACACTTGTAATCCCAGCATTTGGGAGGCTGAGACTGGAGGATCCCGAGTTTGCGACCAGCCTCAGCTGCTTAGTAAGGCCCTCTGCAACTTAGTGAGACCCTGTTTCAAAATAAAGAATAAAAAATAGGGTTGGGCCTGTAGCTCGGAGGTAGAATGACCATCCCCAGTACTGCAAAAACAAAACAAAAAAACAGCCTGCACCCAGGTTGCATCCTAAAGCTTGTTCTGCTGATGTGTCAGTGCCAGTATCTCTTAACATCAGCTCGCTCGCTCTCTCTCTCTTTCTGTCTTAACCTGCAGATGATATTGTGCTCTTCCCAAGATAATGTGTGTAATTTGCAAATATTCTCCAAGGTGTCACAAATGGAAAACCGTATGTTCTCAATAATGAAAGAGCCCTTGTTTTTCCTGTTTTTAGCAATCTGGGTCCTGAGTCATATGATATGATTCTCTGCTTTAGTTTGTAGACACAAGCACTGAGTGCGCCTTTCTGCTGCTGCTTAATAGCAGTGAGGCGCAGCCTTCCTTGTTTGTGAAGGCAGGTTTACCAGAAGTGATTAACAATGGATAAAAAAAAGTAGCAATTAAATGCAATCAAATGAATTACAACTCTTTGGAGAAATTGAATCTGGTGTTAATTTGGTGATCAATAATGGCATCTGTAATTCTGTTTAGCTTTATAATTTAGCTTTGCAGCTACCCTTCACATCTAACTAATTTATGAGAGATAATTATTGGTACATGAAATATGTAGCTGTTCTAGATATTGTGAGTGTACTGTTTATCTTTTCAGATTCAGCAAGCTCCTGATGATGTTCCATAAAAAGCCACATTTATTTCATTCATCTTTCATTCTTAGATTTATCCTGAATATCTCATACAGATGTAACAATGAAAATCATAATATAGCCAACAGGGAAAAATATCACATATTGTTTGGTGGGATGTTTACTTGTGAGATTGTATAGGTACAATTCCATCAATCTAAACTATTAGCGTAGAATAACATCAAACTTCCTCATTATGTAATACTCAAAATAATTCTGTTCATCTTTTCTGAATACTTTCTGACACTTACTCCCAGTTTCTTTTTCTTACAATGTCTCTTTTATAAGATGTTCGAATATCATTTTGTATTTTGGGAACTATAAATATTTGAAATATTTATTTGATATGAAATAGTTTCTTATGTCTTATGCATGAAAAACAGATGCAGATTTAAATAAACATATAATTTACAAGAAGAGAATATAAAACTATTGTGAATAAAATCTATAATAGTTATCATTATTTATTATAATGTAGCACTATTTAAACTTATATTTTAGATAAAAGGAAACCAAAAGAACATTAAATAATTTGACCCCTCACTATTCAAGGTCTTGGCACTGGGTGACATGGGGTAGCTAGTTAGGATAAACACTTGGCTTACGTGGGGCAGAGCCTGGGGAGGGGACTGCTGGTTTCTTGAGAAAGTCCACATCCTTGTGGCATTTCATCCAATGTAGTAGGGGAAAAGGGAAGGCATGCAGAGAGAGAAGTCTAGATCAGTAGCTGATGTAGCATTTTTCAGTTGCTCATAAATGGTGGGAGGCATGTAGATTATCCAAAAATGAAATCCAGGGGACACTAGGAAGCATTGAAGTGCTGAGAATCAGTTTTATCTAAAGAGTTCTGTATAACAAAATCATGTCATTTGCAGGAAAATGAATGAAACCAGAGAACATCATGCTAAGTGAGATAAGCCAGTCTCAGAAAGTCAAGGGTCGTATGTCTTCTCTCAAATGTCAAAGTGACAGAGAACATAGGAAACATAAGGGACTTCAGATAATTGAGGAGAGAGACCAGTAGAAGGGGACTGGGAGATGGAGAAAAAGAGAGACAAAAGGAGGCTTGAGGAAGGAAACAGTCCAAGGAATGTTATAGTTGTATGTGAGAGTATCATTACCAGTCTCATTAGCATGTGTGGGGAGGGAAGAGGGGGTAAGAGGGTTGGATGTAGAGGAATGTTGTATGCAAGAGATTTTGTATGCATATATATGTTATGCATATGTTATTGTATATCACTATGATATATAGTTATAAGGCATCAACAAATGATAAAATAATAAAAATTGTAAAATCATCAAATATCAAGTAAAAAAATTTAAAAAAATAAAAAGACCTATGATTACAATGACTAGGTATAATAAAGCAGACTCTATAAACCAAGGCAGTGGCACAGGCCCACATGCTGAGAACCCCTAGTTTTCTTATCCCAAAATACCACAGTAAAAGAGGCCAAAGATATGAAAGATTAACCAAGTCAAGTAGAACCCCACATAGAACAGACACCAACCTCCATCACAATCTACATAGTCAGGCCCTATTCCTGCTCAGATAGAAGAAAGGGGGAGTATCCCTGATTGCTATCTTGTACTTTGAATTGAATGAACATTTATCATCTTCACCAGGAAATAGACTGTTTCACCAGGAAATAAACCTCATTTGCAGAAGTACTTATGGCACTGAGGTCTATGAATAGTCAGATTCTTGCCTCTCATTTGGCCTTCTATTCCTTCCCTAAATTTATCAGATTTAACAATGCCCCTAGTTAGAGATTTGTTAAGTTATGGGAAGCAGATAAAGATTTTCTTTGGCACATCTAAGTGAAAGTGAATAAATCCCTATTCTTGCAAAGTTTATTTTAACATTTTTCTCCTATCTATTTTAATAAGAGTTCCATGCAGCACATAGGTGACACATACTGAAGGAGAAGTAGTTCTGGTTGACCACTGTTCTCTGCAGGCTCATAACCACTCAGGACTGCCAGACTTATTTTAGGAAGGTGAGACCCTAACCCTCCTGCCAGTGGTCATCAAAACCCGCCATTGAACATCATATCATCTGAGCTTCTAGTGGAAAATGATGTCCTCCTCCACAGGTTCCTGAAGCTTTCTTTTGGTATAATTCTTCCCTACTCATGGATTCTTAACATCTTTTCTTTTAAGAACATATCTACATAATCTTATAATTCTTATTTTCTTAAAAAAGGATACAGACTACTAGGATAGCTAACAATATCAATCTCTAAAAGAGACTATTTGTCTTTCTGGAAAATAACTCAATTCTACTAAACATGAAACAAATGAATTTCTAAGACCTCAACTAATTATAAGCAGCATTTTAAACTTTTCAACTAAAATAATCATGAGTTACAATTTCATAACATTGAGTCACTGTGTTTCATAAATAACTTCGTAAAAGACAATTAAGTAGGAGTAATTTCTTCTAATACTGTCAAAAGTAATTCATTATATAGGAAATTGTTTTGTTATCAGGATGTAAGGTTATGTGTGTCTATGTCTGTGTATACATACATCCATATACCCATCTATATGTGTATATGTATGTTTGTGTGTATATTAATAGAGCTCTAATTTTCATTTATTTGATGGCTTATATATTTCTACTACCCAGATAATTTGATAATCTGATATAACCAAAACGTTCCACTTTTGAAAATAGGGTAGACTCTCTAGTAATACAAGGATTCAAATTAGAGAGAGTGGGCTTTGGAAATAAGCAAACCTTAATTGAATCCTGGTTCCAGGTAACTATGTAAACTGCACAAGCTATACAGTTTCTTTGATTTCCTTCATTTTCTGTGGCAGTGATTTGTTTATAGTGTCCTAGTAAGAATTAAACATTGTTCTGTTATTCAAGCACTTCGTGTAGGTTTGACGTAAAATAGTATCTCTATAAAAATTACTCCTTTGAAGCTGAGGCCTCGGATTCTATGTACCATTCAAGTGTTGAGCTTTTGTTTTGGAATAAATCTCTCTCTGCTTCTCATAATTAATGTTTTATCTTTGCATTTGATCAACTGTTTCTGTTGTTCATCATTTGAGCCTGAACATATTTTAAAAAGATGTATCTTTTTATTATAGCTACTCTTTAGGTCTTCTCTATGTGGCCAAGTCATTTTGAATTACAGTCAAGAACTGCAGAATTAATTAAGTTTGGGGCATATAAAAAGGCAATTCTTGAAAGCATTTTGGAATTAAAATATTACTAATTATGATAGTTCATGAGCTTATTGATGAAATTAGAAAACCTTAAGCTACAACCTGAGCAGGAGTTATAATACCTAGTCTCATATATGTTTGTCTCATAGCTAATACTTCACATGTGTTTATCGAAGGGACATTTTGGAGAGTTTTAAGATGTTCGTGTTTCTTTACTAGAAGAAAACATCTACTCAAACCTGGTTATACTTACAAAAGCAAGCTGGAAAATATGATTCATAAGCACTGTGCCAAAAATATGACGCATCAAAAAGAACAGGGATGAACTCTAGCTCCTGCATGAATTCATCTCATGACTTCAGACAAGTTAGACCCCTCCCAGGTATCAATTTAAAAGTGTATAAATGGAGAAGTGTGGACTCAGGGCCTCTAGAATAGAATTTTCTAATTTGTGCTCCATTTCTTCACATGTATTTCCTATGTAAAGCAAATAACACGTATTCACCACTACAACTAGCACAGATTTTACTGTCATTTTATTATAAATGATCTCTGTTTGGGGGGGGGGGTGGTACTGGAGATTGAGCCCAGGGGCATTCTATCTCCGCATTATACCCCCAACCCTATTTTATTTTTATTTTGAAACAAGGTCTCACTAAGTTGATGAGAGTCTCACTACCTCAAACCTGTGATCCTCCTGTCTTAGCTTCCCAAATACTAAGATTATAAGCATTCACCACCATGCCTGGCTATAAATGACCTCTAATGTTCTATGGGCTTCAATCAGTTTAGAATTAGAGATTTTAGATGAAGTATAACAGGGCCATAGTACTAGCCTTTATGGTAATTATTATATGCATGGGAATCTGGCCCTTTGGATCTATATGAATGAATGCTGCAGACAGATCAGGGACCATGTCTACTTACTTGTTGCTGAGTTCCCCAACACCTTTTATAGTGGTTGACACATGGTAGATGATGAGTAATTATTTATTGAATGAATGTTAAAATGTCTCCCCCATGAGTAAAGTTTTCTAGTTACAAGGAAGGTTCACTGCAGTATACTGTACATTATCTAAATAAAAATGGAATATATTGATACAAAAAATATTTGCTGAGCTTTCTAGGAATCAAAGACTCTGCTTTTTCCAGAAGACACAAAATCCTAGGTCTGGGAAACTGGATATAACAGCCATGTGGTAGGAATATGTCTGTGTGACAGAGTATAGCAGAAATAAGTAATAGAAACATTTAATCCAGCCTGGAAGGAGGCTCTGGCAAAGTGTTTAGGAGGATATGATCTGAACTGAATCTTGGAGGTCAAGTAGAATATAGAGAGATGAAGACAGGAAGAGACACATTCCAGGTAAAAGTAACAAGCCAGGAATGAAGGCACGTAGTTATAAAACACTTCTGGTCTCTCCTAGGAATTCTAATTACAATACCCCATTTAGCAACTTGGAAAATCTAATGTATGAGTTCTGAGTTAGATGGATGTTAAGTTATTTGATAATTAACTAGACTGTGGTGGTGGATTCCAGAGGGAATCCTAATTGAGAATCCATTTAACTGACTGCCTCTTAAGAGGTAGGAATACTGCACAGCAATGTCAGCCTCAGATCAATGTTCCTGACAAGAAGAAGCAATAATTAATTATGAATATATTAGAATTGGGTATTTTAAAAAATTCCAGGATAAAAATCATGGTCAAGGAAAGATGACCATAATGTACAAAAGAGGTTTTTTTTGTTTTTGTTTTTATTGTTTACCTCCACCTGCCATTGGCCACAGATGTGTACCTGTAATCCTATAGATAGGTGAAGTATGCAACCTAAGAGTGTGTCTGAGGTTACAGGTATACTTGTGAAATTGTGGAATGCAGAATCTATGCAAAGTGTTCTAAGAGTTGCAATTATGGGGTTTTTCCTCTCTCCTATTCTGACTTCTACTCTCTAGTTTTCCTGCAATGCCATGTGACTGATAAAGTTTTGTGCAAAGTTGGTACTACATTACTCACTCTGTTGTAGGCACATGAGGCAAGCAGGAGCCTTAAACTTCTTCTCTGCATCTTACACATATGTTCTGCATTTAGTTAATTTGTTATTATTTTTATATAAAATAACTTATTTACATAATTTATATCTATAGAACATAACTGCTTTCTTTAGAACAAGAAAATTTACAAAGGACAGATAATGCTTTTTTGTCAAATACCTTTTCAAGCAAGATAGTATACCTGGTCACTTCTATTTAAAATAATGTGGTGAACAGTGGGTATCAATATGTTTATCAGTGCCTTAATCATTTACCAAGTATTAGGTTTTCACATCATCATGTTAGTCACTTGCTAAGACATAAGTGTTCAGGAGGAAAAGTAAAGAAAAGATAAAGACTTTTAATCATATCTCCTTTAAGATTTATAAAATAAATTCTTTGTAACATCTTTATATCAGATTTAACTCAGATCTTTCCATTTTTTAAGATAAGTACACTGATTCAATTTCTCTTTTTCCAAGATTAGTTTCATGGATTAACAGGATAATTTATTTACTTGATTATCTATACAATGAGTACCCTATATTCATTACACTGTAATAAATTATAGTTTGCACAGAATTAGTTCATTGTAGATGAACAAGAGACAGATGTTAACAACGTTTAAAAATAAATATTATACAGAGAGATAAATAGTAGTTTAGTCATAGCAACCTAATACTCAAACTAACATGAATTAAGAGAAAGAAACATTTCAGAGCATGTTTGTTTGTCTGAGATAGGGTATTGCTATATTGCCCAAGATGGACTCAAACTTGCCATCCTCTTGCCTTAGCCTCCTGAACTGGGAAGCATGTGCCACTATGTCTGGTAGAATATGAGATTTTTTAAAATTACAAAAAACAGGTTATTAAAATAGCAATGTGACTTACTATCATGATTCTTGTGACATTAATTACATAGAATAAATAAATGCATATTTCTAGAGAATTTTCACTTCAACCTATAGATCCTTCTTTATGACAAAAAAAAAAGTTAAACTATAAATTTCACTGTAAGGCAATGAATAAGAAATGCTCTAATGGCAAGTTTCAAATAAATTATCTAAGCCATTATCCTTTTCACTAAGGAACCTCAAAAGTGGCCACCATTTTTTCAATATATAAACACTAAAATTATCTAGACTCTAAACTATTTTCTAAGTTGAAATACTAATGATTTTATGACACAATTAATATTAATTTTGACTTAGAGGCACAACTCATAATTTCCATGACAAATAATTTATGTCTACTGTAAGGGTTAAGTGAAAAGCACAATCCAGCACAGCCCTTCATTCAAGGACTCTCTGTGGCCGCTTCTGTGTGAAATGGCAGAGGTGTGTAGTTGCCACAGAGACCCATTTGGCTTGCAAACCCAAAAATATTTTTCAGAAAAAGTTTACAACTCCTTAGCTAATGTATCGTCAACCTAGGAGGTTTTTCAAATGAAATCAGAAAAAAAAATCTGCTGTTAGAGAAGTTTAATTTGAACCAGGAAAGATCTGCTCAGGTATATTTTGTGTGTGGTGTGTGGTTGTGTGTGTTTGTTTGTGTGTGTGTGTGTGTGTGTGTGTGTGAGAATGTGCATATATTGTCAAATCTCAAAATTAAAGATAAAATGAATTCATACTGATGATAATTGCTAGCGTCAGATAGTCTTATTCTCTTATTTTCTATTAATTTGTTATTCTTATCCCAATGTTTATTCTGATATCCTTTTGTATTCTATGCTAGACTACATCCTCCTGGAGAAGATTGACCAAATCTGTCACTATTCTATCCCTGGTGGCTAACACATCATACATACTTCACATCATCCATCTTTGGAAATGTTTGCATGGTCTAATGAATGGCTGTATTTGTGCTCTACATAACTGCAAGGGAACACATGTCAGCCTACAGGAGAAAATTCTAAATTTGAAATATGCTATGCCACAACTTGCTTTGCCTCTCGCAAGGCTGCTTTGTAAAAGCATCTTCTGTTATTCTGCCGTCTGTCTCACAGCCTTTCCCTTTCCCATTTCCTGACCACCACTTCCTGAAATTACTTCCACCAGCAGAATTATGGCTTCCTTTGCTGCAATTCCTGTCGAGGTGGGCATCATTTAGGCCACCTACTTCTGCACTTACCCTGACTTTCTTTGCTCTTTGGAGATGGGGCATTCATAATGTGAAGCATTGCAAGACAAAAGCTTTTCTTTCCTAATATAATTTCTTCAGAAGATCCGTCAAAAACCAAATTCCTCACTGCTCCAGCTTTATCTCCCATTTCTTCTATTGTCATGGCTAGATATAAAATGCCCCCTGAAGAGCTCATGTGTTAGTATTTGGGGTTGATGCAGTTAAGTGTGATGGAGTTATCATGGCCAGAACAGTAACTTACGCTGGTGAAATGTGGCTGGAGAAAGTGGGTCCCTGGGGGTGTGGCCATAGGGACTGTGCCTTTGTCTTTGAATCCCTTGCTTGCTTGGACTCTCTGGCTTCCAGCTGCCATGATGTGAGAGCACAGCCCTGCTCTCTTCTCTCCCTGCTTCCTGCCACCATGCCCTGAGATCCACAGATGCTGGCTTCATGTGGACTGAATTTTAAATCTCCAGGAAACTATGAGTCAATAAATCTTCCTTCCTCTTAAGTTGTGTGGTCAGTCATCTTGGATTTTAGCAGCAAAAATGTTGTCTGAGATACCTACTGACTATTCCAAAATGTTAGTTTTCTTTTGTCTCACAGTGGCCATTTCCCATTCACCTTCTGGAGATAGCTTTGTATTAAGAAATTCCCAATGCCAATCTCAATGACATGTATGGGAAAGGGGAGGGAGACGGGGAAAAATATAAAAAAACGAAACAAAAATGGAGCACACCTCCTTACCTGCAAACCTATCTATAATGGCAAATATCATTACATTTTCCCGTCTAGTCTTAGAAATGCCCCTCTTTCTTTTCAGAGTCATCCTTTTCTTGGCTTCTTGATCCCAGTCCCTTAATTTACCTAAGGTGTTTGCTCTTTCAACTCTAGCACCTTCCCTACAGTATCATTGTCTTCCTCCCAGCGTGTCATCCCCTTTAGAATATACCTGGAGAAAGGCCTCCCCTGACTCCATATCCTGGTCAGTTTTCTGCTCCACTCTCAGTCATCCTCTTGTTTTCCTGCCCCTTCTCCAGTGTTGAGCTCATTGTGATTGGCCTTGTACTTCTGCTGCTGGCCCGAGGTTGCAGGTAATCTCTGTAGTAGCAAAATCCAAAGAACTTCTCCAACACAAATGATGCAGTAGACCT
>PVLC010038493.1:0-14585 GCA_004027655.1 Graphiurus murinus | reverse complement strand
TGTGTGTGTGTGTGTGTGTGTGTGTGTGTGTGTGTAAGATATTAAGGTTAAAGGTAGTAAATAAATGTGACCAATACATTGAACAAGCAGTTTTCACAAGAGCTAATTGCAAAAGCAATTGTATTTTATCCCTCATGGTTTCTTTAAATCTAATTAGTGGTGGTGTCCCCACCTTGACAACCAAGCAAACATTGTTCGGATTACCTTTAGGGAGTAATCATGCACTTGGCATTCCCAATTCAGTAACTAAAATGTTCAGTCCCAAATAATCTGTGAATTTCATTTAAAATGAAATCTCTTCTTCTCCCCTCTTTGAGACTGGCAGCAAGCAGAACCAGAATGCAGGAAAGCTACATCTTTCTTCTCTCTTTCCTCATGTTGCCATTGTCTACTTTTCCTTCAGGTTGCTACTGCAAGAAGTTTTCAGGCAGAAGTGCAGAGATAGAACGAGGTAGGGGAACAGGAAGTTATTTCTCTGCTGGCCTCTCCTAAGGCCCTTGGTCTCTGTGAGTGAGGCAGCTATTTCAAGTTGACTCTCTGGGTAGCACTTTCAGAACATCCTCAGAAGCTCTCACTAGGAACACCTCCCTGCAGCTTCTGTGCCACAGATGAGATATTTCCCTCAGGCTATAGCTTCCTTCTCTGTCCTTGATTTTTCAGGTGTCCACTCCTCAAAGTCTTTGCTTTTCAATAGGCCCTAACAGCTCACATCCTTTAATGGATTCTAGGCCATGATGATCTGTCTTACAACTCTTAGGAATGGAGCACCTATTGTCTTCTGGTTCAGCTTCAGGAAGCAGGGAATACCTCAAGTTTCATTTTAATATACTATTATATGTAGTTTACATTTACTAAGCCCATGTAAGTTGTTTAGGAAGGAAGGAAATCCAGTGCACAGCTAATGGCAGAGCACCAGCTTGGGAATCACTGTTGCTACTGATTATAAGGGAACATCCCAAGTTCCTTGCATTTTTAAACACATTGGTTTGTGTTTCCCTGCAGGGTTCTAAAAGTTTCTCAACAGATATCATTTATTCTCCTCTTTCTTCAAATATCATTCTCACTTCCTTGTCTTCAAATTGTAGACCCTGGAATTGTATAAATATTTAATTCTTTAAAAATGCGTTTCCCTTTACTCTATCAAAATCATCTTATATTCACTTACTAAAAGTACTACACTGCCATAAGCATTACATAGTCATAAGCACAATTAAACATGGTGTCATAAGTGTTAAAGCAACTGGTCACGAAATTCAAGATTAATTTTCTCCTTTCACTAGGGGGAAAAGAAGGCAAGTGACACAGTTAATCTCTTTGTCAAACAGACTTCCGGTTAAATAGACTAATGCTATTTGCTAAGAGGAAGAGACCTTATTTCTGAAATGTCTTTAAAAGGATACCCCAGCTAAGAATTACCTGTCATAAAGAACTCAGGATCCATGACGCATGGTTCCTTGCAAAATGTCACATAGGATATGAAACCCCACTGGAATAAAACGGAAACATTTCACAACTTAAACATGCCTACTATGTAAGGAACCCCAAAGCCTCTTTTAGAGATGATATCTGTTATCCTGGGCTAGGGCTGCCTGCCACTGATCTTAATGTCCTATACTTCCTTCTGCTCCATCTGCACATCTTGAATGGCTTGTACTTTTGTTTAATTTAGTGAAGTGTGATATTGAGTAAGATCTCTGAGTCATGTGAATCTGATTTGACACTCTGATCCTGCATATTAGTTCCTTTCTCCAACTTTCTTTTAAAAGGTTCATCTTAGACTATTATTCTATATTAATAATTTTCCAGGAACTTTATGCTTATTTCCAACATGTCATAATGATGTGTTTTTGACCTCGCCTTCAACTGTTGTATCTCCATTTTGGAAAAGGCATTTATAGGTGCCATTTCACAATTAGCTGATTACAAATTTTCTCAATATATAATTTTTTTGTACCCACAGAGGTTATTGGAACAATAAATGAACTATCCTTGGTCTCCAAAGGACTCTATATTTTATCCATTCTTTTCACAGCTTTTTGTCATCTCCTTAAAACATTAGATTCAATTTAACTTTAATTTCTTAATTCTTCCTCTCTGGTTTTTAAGTTTTATTTGATTTTCCTGATAATAGTTCCTATATACAATGTCCTTTTTTGTTGTTGTTGTTTCCACATGTCTAAGACAGGTCCAGATCTTGCCTTCTGTTCTTTTTGGGGGACCGTACTCTTTTTCTTGGTTGCCGTCCAAAGAGAACCTTGCTTTATTCTTCTCTTTTTACTCTTCTCTTTTTCTGCAATTTGAGAAAGTTAATAATTTGGCTTTCTTTATCTGGGCTCTTCTCCAGAAACATCACCAAGCTAATTTAATACAATTGGCACCAGTACTTCTAACAACCTCCACAATGCTAAGTGTTTGAAGAACTGGCACTAAGTTTTGGCTAGGTCTAGTTATAAACATGGGCCCATTGGATATGAAATAAATTCATATAAGGCATTGTCCTGGAGGCTGGGGAGAGAACGTTTGTGTTCTTGTGGTTGTAGCAGGTGTAAGAAAGGGGATAGAGAAACTAACCTTGGGTATAAGGCCAAAGGGAGAAACGAGAGAAATAAAAGACACTGTGATGGGAGAAGAAAAGAAATCATTCCTTTTTAGTGGGAAAAAATGACGAAGCTATGAAAATAGAAGCAGCATCCACTTGCACACTGGGTCTTGATGCATGGAGTTGAATGGAGTTTAAGGACAGGGTAGATAAAGAAGAAGGGGAGCAAGAAAGTCTACATTAGTAAGATTCTAGCAGAAGCAGCAGAGAAATGGCTGGCTAATTAGGGATATTTAAGAATCCTCAGGTTATATACAAAGAATCATCACAGATTGTCACATGTTGTTGGTTCTTTTGAATCAGAAAAAAAAAATATGGTTCTCTAAACATGATGAGGATTGCAATGTAAAGTAAAGCTGCTTTGGGTATTTGAATGACCAGTAAGTAAAATAATTCACCTTTGAGATGCAGTAGTTGTGTTAGTGAAAGGGTTTACAAATGCCCCTGTAAACAGGTTTCTGATCTGCTCTATTTCTGTTCTCCTTTCTAGGCAGCCAATAGTTAATTTTTACTCATCTAGAATTGACTAAGGCAAATAATTTATTCAGTAGTATTTTCCTCCAGGACCCTCTTCAAGATGATAATAGGTCAAAAGTTTATAGATTCTTGAATATTTTCTTATTATTATTCAATACTAAACTAGGACATCATCAAAATCTTCATTAATAAAATATAATCTATACACCAGTGTTAAGTGCTAAACTTCAGAAATATGTCTTTTCTAAAAATGAACAAAATAAGCGAACAAAAATAGACAGATTTACCACCATGGTTTTTAAAAATCATGTTTTATAAAGTGGAAGCAAATCATTTTAGAGTCCTGGTTTTCACCACAGTCCCCAATCTAGGCCTTTGGGAAATCCTACATACAGCGAAATCTGACTACCACAATTCTACTGCCATGACCTTGAACAAACCCCGGTCATCTCTCAGTTTGATTACCACAATAGCTTTCACCTTGTCTCCCTGTTTCTAATTTTTCTACTTATCAGAACAGCTTTGTTATTTTTTCTGAAACCTAAACAACATCCTGCCAAGTCACTTGTGTTCCAAATCCTCCAGAGACTTCTTGTATCCCTCAGAGTAAGGCTAGAGTCCTCCTGTGACTGTCAAGAAGTAAATGATTCCCTTTGTTACCTTCCAGACCCATCCATGGTGTTTAACCCTCCTTTATTCCTCAATAACACTCTGCCTTGCTATTTTCTATACAGACCAGTTCAAATCCTGCCTTAGGGACTTTTCAATTGCTATTACCACGTCTTGGGTGTTCTTTCTCCAGAGCAAGGCCTTCCCAATTCAAATCACCTTCTTGGTGAGGTCTTTCCTCAATACAGAATCTAAATTTTCCACTTGTTCCTATCCCATACCCATACTTCATATTACTCTTCTATTTTTAGAACATTATACTATTTAACATACGTATTATTGTTTTACTTTTGACTACTTAACATACTACATCATTAAAAAAATTTATTGTTTTATTTTCTGTCTCCCGGAATAGAATGAAGACTCCATGAAGACAGGGATTCTTGTGTTTTGGCAACTGCTATTTCTCTCCAATACCTAGAACAGTTCCTGGCACATTATAGATGCTAATTAATATGTCTTGAAAAATGAATACATTAATTTTATTCATTATAGAATCCCTGCTGGCATATATTTTGTAAGCTAAATTATGGATATAACATTTTGATTTTGTATTCCTCTGATGACATGGGAAATTATTATTTGATTTTTTTCTTTAAAGTTTTGTAGTTACAAGGTTTCAATACTCCTTGGTATAAAAAACATCCCAGATATGGAATTTTTTAAAAATTTGTCTAAATTTTTAAAATATTTTAGAGAAATCAAAATATGGCAGATTTTTCCCATCTTGCCTTCTGACTAGAGTGTTGATATTCTAGCAATTAGAAACTTTATTAGTGGCCATATGGCCAGATGATCCCTCTATAGACCTTTGAATTAATTTGCATTTTCACTATAATTCTGCTTCTAATTTGTATATACTATACTTGATTGTTTGTGTTCTTATTTCATTGAAGAATACATATCTCGAAGGGAAATATAAATAGTATATGCATTCAAAATTTAAAACTTTTAAAATCACTAAATTATTAACAAAATCAAAGGAAAAGAAGCAAGACTGGCAGAGGAAACAGTTGGACTCTGGTGTAGTCTTGACAATGCCAAGCTAGGTCAATATGGCAGGGAGCTTAGAGCTGAGTATTGCATATCAAAGTGGCTCACATCAGGGTGAAATGACTTGACCTTTCTACCCATATCCAACTTGGTCTCTGGATGTGGGCTGCACTCAGAGTGTGATCCTGGGTGAGGCTCCCTCTCACACTTTCTCTTAGATCATTACCTTGGAGAAGTCAGTTCCCATATTTTGACACAGCCTTCTGGCAAGGTCCTGTGGCGAGGGACTGAGTGATGACTTTGATAAGCTTGGAAGTGGAACCTCTATACTCACAGACATGGTAGAACCCTCAGCTGTAACTACAGCCCAGGTTGACTACAATCTTATGAGAGACCTTGGACCACAGGCACCCAGCTGAGCCATGTGTTCATTTATCAGCTATAGAAACTGGAAATGAAATACTTGTTTTAAGATAAGTCCTGGGAGCAATTTGTTAGCAGCAATAGATAACCTGTAAGCCAGTCACAGTGGTGCATGCCTGTAATCCCAATACTTGGGAGACTGAGACAGAAGGATTGCAGGTTCGAGGTTAGCCTCAGCAACTTAGTAAGGCCCTCTTCAACTTAGCAAGACCATGTTTTTTTTTAAAAAAATCTGTGACAGTCCATCTTTTTTGTCACTTGTATTAATTTTTCCATATATGTTTGAGTACCAGGTCTTTCAGGATTCTGGTGGACTTCTTTTCCTAAGAGGAAATTGCCTTCCTGCCTTCCTGCCTTCCTGCCTTCCTGCCGTCCTGTCTTCTTCATCATCCTGGGGAATGAACTCAGGGATATTCTACCTCTGAGCTGCACCACCAACCCCTTTTTCTTATTTATTTTGAAACAGGGTCTTGCTAAGTTGCTGAGGGCCTTGCTAAGTTGCTAAGGCTGTCCTCGAACTTGAGATCCTCTTATTTCAGACTTCCAAATATTAGTATTACAGAATGTGCCACCACGCCCAACTTACACTAATCACCTCAGATTCCTCACATCCTCTGGCACCACCTCTCCTGGCCTTGGCGGCTTATCTGGTAACATTTTCCAGACTCTCATCCCTGTAGATTCTACAATCTGTGGTCACCATACCCTTCTCATTCCTATGTTGCTATAGCTGTCCACTTACACTTACTATTGTTTAAAAGAGTACTACAGGGGATCCAAGTGGATCATCTAGGATCTGTTATTCTTTCTCAATGTGTAAATAGTTCTATTCCCTCTTTTTTATTTTTATTTATTTATTTTATTTATTTATTTTGAATTGGTGTATTGTAATCATACATCTTTGTTAGGTACAAGCCAATAAAAGCATACATGCACACATTTCTCATTTAACCCTTCCCCAATTCCCACCCCACTCCCTCCTCCTCCCTCCTTCTCAAGTTCAGTTTAGTGATTGACTTTGAAGTGTTCATGAAAGCACATCATGCTCACTAGGGTGCCCCTCCATTCCCCCATCACCTTCCATTAAGTCAAACTCTTTGCTCACCTAAGGATTCTCCTTCTTCATCTGGAGTCCTTCTTATGTCCCTCTTGATGATCCAGTTCATTCATTCTTGCCAAACCCCCAGAGAACAGGCATAGCTTATGATTCTAGAGGATTTCATGATGTCCTTTGTTGAAATTGTGATCCTTTTACAAATCAGGGCCTTTAGCCATGCAAAGCACAGAGTTTCAGGAACAGGAAGTACAAAGTTCCCCAGGGATCTTTGGTTATGCTGGTTAAGGGGGAATCTTCTGTTTTTACTCCTTTATATCTGGGGCCCTTGAGTTCTTTCCATCAGAGACATAGTGCTACAGAAAATTTTTTGATTCAATGTGACTATCACATCTTCTTTTCCTCATAGAGCATTACCTCAAATTTAGGGTTTCTGCTATTCAATCACTAGGCTATTCCATAGTTCTATTAGTCTAGCAGCATCTGGATAATATGATTTGTAATACAACCAACGAATTTCATGGACCACAATGGAATTTCCTGTTTTGAAGATGGTTTGCTGGTCTGAGGAAATACAATGTTAAATTCTGTCATAGTTGCTGGGCGTGGTGGCACATGCTTGTAATCCCAGCATTTGAGAGGCTGAGACCAGAGGATCTGGGTTCACAGCCAGCCTCAGCTACCTAGTGAGGCACTCGGCAACTTAGTGAGACCCTATTTCAAAATAAAGAATATAAAATAGGGCTGAGGGTATAGCTTGGAGGTAGAATGCCCCTGAGTTCAATCCCCAGTACCGAAAAAAAAAAAAAAATTCTGTCATGGTATAGCTAGTATTTCCTAATTTCTCAGATAGAGAGCTGCCTGAGGCCTCTGGGCTATAAAATAAAACTCATGGCTTACATAGTCTCATGTCTAGTCTTCTGAGATAAACTAATGCCATTTCCATGATGAAGGTGGCTCATGTGGCTGGTTTGACTCCTAGAAGAATGGTGTCATATTGGTGGCTCCACATTGATATCTGTGATTCACAGATTGGAGACTCAGTAACTTAGTTGACCTTGAGAAATGGAAGTCCATGCATTGGCACATGCATTACTCGTCTTCTGTCATCACTATGACACCTTTATTCATCTGTTCCTTAAATCAACACTGGGCTGTGCTTAAGTACAGGGGCTGGCTGACATTAAGTGGTTAAGATATACAGACAATGTGGCGGTTACTGAGTTTGGTGTAGTACATATTCTTCAGTAGGCATTGTCATTTGATATACAGATCTTCACCTCTCATGCCCATTCCCGTATGTCCATCTCATAAACATTCCATATGTCTGGCTCAGCCTCCTTATCTCCAAACTTTTTTTTTTTGTAAACCTGTAGAGTCTACTAGGTCTTTATCTGCAGTCTGTCTTTTTGTCATTTGTGCTCATTTTTCCATATTTTTTTTAGTAGAACTTTAATCACTGTCCAAGAGTATGAATATATTATAGCTTTACTCATTTATCCAAATTGAATAACCATTTTGGCCACACCTCATTTGTTAATAAGGAGTATTTTCTTCCTGCATTATTGGTTATGCAAGATTATCCTTACAACTAGAGGAATGAGCACTGAGGGGATGTATGATATAATTGTCACTGATTCCATTGATACTTTCACTTAGTCACTTTCATTTTATGATGAAATGTTCCTAGAGCCACACCAACTTATGGTTTATTTGGTCTTATATGACTCAACTCATGATAGACATTTCTGGCTACATATTCACTTGGTAAGCCCTAATTGGACATTCTATCTTTACTATAGCCCAGTAGCTTTCCAGGAGATACTTTCCCAAATGTATATAATTATCCACTGCAGATGAGACTCACCAAGATTTCAGGAGACCCATTTTGTGATTTTCCTATTGAGACATGCTATGTGGCATCCTTTTCTACCACTGATATTTCCATATCATAGGTGATGGGAGAGGGCATCAGATCTGCAACTTAGATCTGCAACAGAGTTTTTTACTTCCTTGTGACTCACTTAAATCTGAGTCTTATATCCTAGATATAGATGTGGAATGTGTCAATTTCAGAGATGGGAGAAGCCCATCCATTGGCATGGTGTGTGTTTATTCATGGTAGGATGCATGAGATGTGATTATCTGTTCTCTACTATGAAAAGGATGTACTGGTATACTTCTGACCATTAAATCCCTACAAAATTTATGCATGTGGCAGTTCATAAAGTTTATTCCCTTCTCTATGGAGTTCATGTAATTTGCTGAGTTTTCCAATATGCTATCTACCTCTTGCTCTTCTAGCCCAACAAACAAGAGGCTACTTGTGTAACAGATCAAGTGATATTCTTCATAATGTTCAAATAACCCTATTCACATGAACAAGGGCCAGATAATTAACATAGTCCTGGGGAATAACTGAGGGCTCTCCTTTCCTACTCCTATTTTTCTTCCTTATCTTTCATAGGAGTTTTTCGCAATAAAACATTTATATTTTAGTCCCAATTTACCATCTACGTTTTGGAGAACTTGAATTGGCCACATGTCACTAATCTTCCAAGGGGATCATGACACTTTTGGTTTCTAGATATCAGTGTCAACTCTGACCTCATATGCAACTGTCATTGAATGTCTAGGTATCTACCTTTATACAAGCTACAGCCATATGCAACATTGGACATCCCTTTGGACAAGAAATGGGGGATTTGTTACTATGTCAACTTGATAGGGTGTGCATAATTACCCCTGATAAGGATCCAACTACCTCTTCAGTCATTGTGTTATAGGGATGGAAAATGACTCAGGCCTGAAAAATGGGCAGTGCTTCTTGACTTCTTATTGGGATAATAGTTTTTAGCCCTCTGATCATTCATGCTTGATTTCTTCTGCTATTATAAATTGGGTACTGTGCTTGGTTATACATCTCTGTGACCCTTATGATACTGTGTTCTAGTAACCATCTCCATTACTCTTTGCAGTTTAGGTCCCCTTAACTTGCTTAGTTAGTATAATGATTATAATTCCTTGGCTTCTGGAGGTTAAGTGCTATCTAGTCTGTATCGTTTGAGGGCTTTGTTATCCCTGTTAATATCAACAAACCAAGTTCAGTAGCAACTTTTCCTATTGTGAAACTTGACTTGAAAAGGAGAGGCAACATTAAACCTTTTATTAATGCTAGTGTTCCTCTTACCACTGCATTCCTGTGACCTTGGTAAGGAGTGTGTTTTTTTATGGTGGGCACAACCTGGTGGGTCTTCCAATCTTATGGGATATAATCATTTCAGGATGACCACTTCTCTGAGCTCTGTATTTCACTTCTCTGAGCTCTGTATTTCCCACTGCCTATCAATCATGAAAATTCTGGCATTTCATCTTCTCTCAGAATAGGCCCACTCGTACTTCTAGGAGTCATCCTAGTAATGAATTCATATGACTCTTGGGATCTTTGCTACTGGATGTATATCTGGGGAGAAAGCTCTGAAGTCAACAGGGTCTTCCCTATCCAATTTAGTGTTCTGTCTTTCCTAATCAAATATCCTCAGACTCCATTTCCATACTTATTTCCCTGTCCTCTGAAGTTTACATTGACTATATCTTAAAACAGCTTTAGGATTTTCCCCCAAAAAACTCACATAATAGACATGCTTTATTTTTATTTTTAACATTTTCTGGAAGAAAATCACCTATACTACTAAGCAGTGGACTACTAAGCAGTTTGTTTCCCAACATTCTCTACCCTCCCCAACAGGTAATGATAAATTTCTTTGTATGTATGTACCTGAAGAAGTTCACTAGCCCTCATACCTGTTTTTCAATTGGCTGTCATTCACCATTCAGTACACAATATTTTTCTATAGAGTATCCATGGCACTTAGAAATAGTCATCTGATTTCATTATCATTATAGCTATTTCTCCCATATAGCTCAAATGCCCAATAGGTTGTTCCTAGTGTGCTACTTTCCACTAGCACAGCCTCCTATTTCACCTTTTATGAAATTTTCATTATCTGGACTGTCACTTTGTGCCAGGGACTGCTGGCACTTCACTTCCACCAGGGATAGGCTATTTATTGCCTTCTGGGCACATGTGATCCAGCTTCAAAACCACCTTATTGTCTGCTTTCCCAGACCACTCTTGAGAGTCTATGTCATGCTGAGATGGGCTCTCAGGAGTGGTCTGGGAAAGCACCTGTGTTAGAGAGGGGGAAGGAGCAGTATTAGGAAGAGGAAGATAGAAAACTACAAAGCAACCCTGCATGTCTCAGCCCACCCCACAAGAAGTTCTTGAGTATCTGCTATCAGAATATCCTATGTCAGGCCATGATGACCAGGCTCTTATACTTGTGCCTTACCTGGTGACTGAATATGGACTTTCCTTACAAGGGTAGAACATTGGGTAGCTGAAGCAGATTCCAAAGGAGCTAAGAATGGGAGACTGTTGACCATAATTCCTGTATCTAATCGGCCTTTCTTTGAAGTGAGATCTGGATTGCATATTTCCATATCACAGATATTCCAGACGATTAATCAGAGTTCAGTAATCAGGTCTTGGTGGATGCTGTCTTAAGTCCTGAATTTACTTCCCATGTGGGTAACCTGGCAGTGAGTCAAGGGTTGTGTTCTGGGAACAATGATTAAGTTTATGAGCTTAAAGCATGGAGTTGTAACCTTCCTGCCACATTTAACCCCATTCCCCTTCTCTTTCCCTGCACATGTTAGTAAAACTGGTAGTCATAGATTCACTTGTTGCCACTGAATTGTTTCCTTCCTCAATCTCCCATCTTCCCCACCCCAACTCCCTTTCTCAACCCCCTTCTGCTACTCTACAGGTCTCCATATTATTTTAAGCCTCTTATTTTTCTTGTTTTCTCTCTAGCTTCCTAGAAATTACCAGAAGCACTTATTCTTAATGGAGACAGATGGGTTCTAGGACTTGCTGTGAGAACACAAGATTTGAAGTGTGCAAAGGTTTCAGGAAAGGTGAGGCCTCTACTCCATGTGTATCACACTAATCCTTTGTGCCCACATAGAGAGCTGCTCTTATCCAGGTCAGCACAGCAGCAGATGGTTAGTGCCAACAGTGTAAGAAATTCTTATTATGCCTTTTATAAAATGACACAGACCTGGCAGAACCAGACATCTCTAATTCCTATTCCAGTGTGATTTGCATTCTAAGACTTTGCACAAAAATAGCATCAACTGCTTCAGCACTTAAGGAAAAATTATTAATAGCTTTTTAGATGGATGTTAACATACTCTTCTTGTTGGGTTGCACAAATGATTTATTTCTTTTTTTTCTTATCAAATATGACCTACATTTAATAAAAGCTATTTCTTTTCCAGCCCTGAACCACAGATGCAGTACTTGCGTAATGCAGTGTAATGTGGCTTGCAGCTGCCAAGGGCCATAAATAATGCACCTCAGTAAAGCACTGATCAGGTTGCCCATTGCATATGGGCTGCAGCAAACCAGTCTGACACCAGCTGCAGGCTATTTCCACTCAGTGGTTCAGCACACTGGGAATGAAATGCCAAGGTTTCCTTAGGCAAATGAGCAGGTCAAGGCTAAGATCCATGGCCAAAAGTTATTATTTAATATAAAAGTTTAATGCATGTTAAATAAATTAGAGAACATTAGTTAACAACCACATACAGCACTTCAGAAATTAATATTAATTATCATGATTCTTATAAAAGAAGGATATTATGTTCTTCAAGATTTGGGAATTAGATTGGTCTATTACCCAAGGCTGTGAGCAGAACGGGACCTATATTTGGCCCTTCTCTGAATTTTCAGTAATCCTAAGACGATAAACGCATTCATGTAAGGGCATATAAAATGTGTTTGCAATTTGTAATGTTTTTCTATTTGTAATCACTGTAAGAAGAATTAATAGGAGATGTTGGCACATATACAATTTAAAGTAGAATCATAATATATTGAGGATGGACTTTATAAAATCAACTTTTCTGATATTTTAAGGTGTACCTTAAAAGCTTCAAATTTATGTTGAATATGATTCAATATAGTTATCAATCACAAGATTCATAGCTCCTGAGTGTGACTTTTCTCCTCTTTGTCTGATTATCTGGTTGATGTAGTTGGGGAGAAATCATTCACTGAACGTGATGGTGGCTTGACATTTTTGCAGAGAATCTCTCTTTGGGGAAGACTGTATACTTTGGGATGTGATAAATGACTTACTAAAAACTACAATATTGCAAATATTATTCTGAGGCCAATAGTCTTTCAAATTTTGAAGGGTGAAAAATTCACTTTTAAATGATCATTTCCCTTAAATATTTATTAAATAAATATCTTAAAAGTTGTTAGGTACATATGATTTACATATGATTCTGATTTACTAGAAATAATGTTAATGATGACTATGAACTGTTTTCTAGTATTTTCTGTTCTACTTAATCATTAGGAAACGTAATGAACTTTTTTGTCATATGTATATATCTGTCTAGAACTTTAAAGTATTTGTTTAATTAATGGTGTGCTAGAATTTCTGCTATCTCAATTTTGGATGAAAAGTAATCAAATTTATTGGATACTCTGGAGTCTTTAAGACAATTGTTATAAGATCGCTTCTCTGTTTCCACTTTTAACTCATCTTCAGCCTATTTCATTTGACAAAGTTGTTGGCCCCTGTTTGTTTTTATTTTTCTCCCTACAGCAGTTTTTCTTTCCTTTTCCTTTGGTCGCTGCTTTGATCCCTACTCCATTCCCAACACCCACTCTTCTATCTCTTCTACTCTTTCTGACTTCAGGCACAGTTAAAACTTCAAAATTAAGCAGATATCAAATATGCTGAGAAAGTAGGATTAAGAATGCACGCACCCACCCTTCCCCCTTCCTTCCTTCCTTCCTTCCTTCCTTCCTTCCTTCCTTCCTTCCTCCTTCTTCCTTTCTAGTATTGGGGATTGCATCCAGGGACATTCTACCTCTCAGGTACACTCCCAGCCCTATTTATTTGTATTGCTAAATTGCTGAGAGCCTTACTAAATTGTTGAGTCTAGTTTTGAATCTACTATCCTCCTGTCTCAGCCTCCCAAGTATTGGGATTATAGGTGTGTACCACCATGCCCAGTTGCATCCTTACTTTAAGATCAAACCAGTAGAATCTGGAGAAAATGGGTGGGGAGAGAGAAGAGATAGGAAGCATTTGTTTTTTCCTGATTTACATGCCATTTTTATATATTTTTTTAAGATTATCTTGTTCAAGTACAGTGCAAAATTAACATTGCTGTTAGAAAAGGAAGTGAGAGAACATATGCTTCTTTACTCTTTGTGACTGGCTAATCTCACTTAACATAATGTTTTCCAGTTGCATCCATTTCTCTGCAAAGAACATGATTTTGTTCTTCTTTATGGCTGAGTAAAATTCCATTGTGTACATATCCCATAGTTTTGTAATCCATTCATCTGTCAATGGACATCTTGGCTGCTTCCATAGTTTGGCTATTGTGAATTGTGCAGCTATAAACATAGATACACATGCGTCGGTCTGTTCTCCCTAATATGCGGATGGTAGGGAGAAGATGGGGCATAAGAGGGTCCCCAGATGAAAAAGTAGAGACCCTCGATAAACAAAGAAGTTGATTTAACCGAAGGGGACGGACGGGGGGTGGGGGGAGGACATCCTAAGGCACATGATGTACTTACACAATTATATCAAGGTCACTCACTGAACTGAACTTGAGAGGGAGGGAGAGCTAGGGTGTGGGGTGGAAATTGGGGAAGGGGTCAGATGAGAAATGTGCGCACATATGTCATTATCAATTTGTACCTAACAAAGATGTATACATACAAAGCACGAATTATTGCAATAAAAAAGAATATTAATATTAAAACCACAAAAAAGAAAAGGAAGTGGGAAATATATTTCCATAGTTAAATTTATAAATATAAGTTAGTTGAATTTCTATTGAACTGATAATATTAAGCCAAAGTTTTTTCAGAAGTGAGCACTTTGCGATTGTCATGCTGTGTGAAAGGTAGTAACTGAAAATAATTATTTGACTTTCTTGCACTATGCTACTGTGCTGCTCTATAATGAACCAACTGAGAAAAATTATTTTTAAACTATAACTCAGGTAAAAACCTCATTCCCAGAAGACATGGAGGCAAATAAAGATTTTTTTCTGTGTGACTTGAAGGTAGATTCCTCAAAAGATGATTGTAGGCAGTCACTTTCCAAAAGATTTCATGATCTAATTATTTAGAAATTTGGTTATTTATAGATAAGCTATAAATATTATGAATCAAAGATACTACAGTAAATTCAAGACAAAAATCAATATCATTATAAAAATTTTAAGAAGTCACATTATGAATTTTTCTCTATAAAAAGGTAAGAGTTT
>PVLC010038492.1:0-14643 GCA_004027655.1 Graphiurus murinus | reverse complement strand
CTTCCTTCCTTCCTTCCTTCCTTCCTTCCTTCCTTCCTTCCTTCCTTCCTTCCTTCCTTCCTTCCTTCTCTCTCTTTCTCTCTCTCCTTCCTTCCTCTCTTTCTCCCTCCCTCCTTTTCTTGCTCCCTTCCTCCACTTTCTTTTTCTTTCCTTCCTTCTTTTTTCTCCATGTCTTTTTTAAACAAATATTTATTAAGCCCCTAGTGTGAGTGAGGCTTCCTGCTGCAAGAACCTCCACGGTCCTGCTCCCAAAGAACTTACTCTACTCTAGGGCTTCCCTTCCTTCTGCCTCTTCTCCTGCCCACCCTTTCTCTCAGGCTCACTTACTGTCTCTCTCCCTTCCTCCCTCCTCCCTTCCCACCTTCCTTCCTCATTCTTCATCTCTCTTTTTCTGCTAAGTTTCTAAGGGTCTTGCTAAGTTGCTGAATCTGGTCTCAAACCTGTGATCCTCCTGTCTCAGCTTCTCAAGTATTGGGATTATAGTCGAGTCCCACCACACTCAGTGAAGAATGACAATATTAAGCTGGGTGTGGTGGGGCACTCTTGTAATCCCAGTACTTTGGGAGGCTGAGATGGGAGAATGGCAGGTTCATGGCCAGCCTCAGCAAGTTGTGAGGCCCTCCACAATTTAGTGAGATCCTGTTTTAAAATAAAGAATAAAAAATTGGGCTGAGGTGAAGCTCAGAGGTAGAATGCCCCTGGGTTCAATCCCCAATACCACACACACACACACACACACACACACACACACACACAAATTACAATATTTAGTGTTATAAAGACTTGAGGAACAAGAATCCCTTTAGGTTTTTGGTGGGAATGTTGAAAACAGATTCTAGGGAAGCCTCAAATAAAAACTTGTGAAATCAAAAGTAACTTCGCATGAAAATTTACTGCTGCAGAAGGTGTGCAACTGACAAAAAGTCTGGCAAGCAAGCGCACCAAGCAGGCAGTCCACTCAGTTTTTATCCCTCCCAGTCGTTCCACATTTCTGGCGTTTCTAAATCTCAGGGTTTTTTCTTGCAACCTTGGCTGCACCCTCACAGCTTCACAAAGTGCCCCATTTGGGCCACTTGCAGGGATTCCAACTCTGCCACACGTCACCTGGCTTCCCAGGCCTTCCTTTGAAATCTGTCGGGAAGCCTCCCGGGCCCCCTTTTACTAGCAAAGCCAGCATTACGTGGGCTCCAAGATGGGCTGCCAACAGAAAAGGTAGTCACGCCCTCCTTGATCATTGCCGCTGGTCCTGCTCCATCCAGCTGCCCTCGGTCCCAACTCCATCTGCTGCCTCCATTGTGGCCATTGACTGGAGAGTCACCATGCTGGAGTGCGTGGTGAGGGATGCCCCTTGTGGCAGAACAGGGACTCTTGCACTCGATGGTCATGACTACAGAAAGTGATGTACACCCAGGTTGCCAGAAGGGAGGTGGGAGGTGAGATTTCCACTGGTGTGTCTTAGGAATAGGTGGATCAGTATAAACCCTCAACCAGGTTCCCTGCATTCATACACAGCATAGGGGACTTCAGTGAACTCATATGATGTTCACCAGGGTAGAGGTAGAGGACAGAAAATGGTAGAAGGAAGGGTACTCTCTCCTAACTGGATTTGAGTCACAACACCAAATGGTTTAATTTTCTGGAGCCAATTGATGAGTCTGGCTAGGTAAGTTTTGATAGAGCAGTGCATCTGATTTAAGTAATGTGAAGCTAGTCTCAGACACTGGCAGCTGCCTTGCCAAAAGCCAATTAGCAAGAATGAGCATCAAAAAATATACTTCACACTAGCAATTCAGTTATTTCTTCTTATATTTAATCCTAGGATTATCACCCCAATATCTGAGCATATAGCCTAAGAGGTTGTCTGAGGGAATTTTATTCTCATTTTCTTTTTCTGATAAGAACTGTCCCTACTTTGCTTGTTTCCCATCTTGGTTACCCTGGTTGTGAGTTTCCATCACAGGCTCAATCCCCCATTACTTGGAGATTTCTCATACTCCAACCCAAATTAGGATTTCAACCCCCCTTTTGCCTGGAGGCTTCTCACACTCTGCCAAGATGCTCCATCTGTCTTTGGCCATTTGCCTCATGGAATTTTCAGATGTTTCTTAACAGTCTAAGCCCCTAACAAGGTCCTTACAAGGCAGGTCAGTATAAGCCCCTGACAAGGTTCTTAAGGACTGCTGTAAGCTATATGAAGCCACCAGTGGAACCACAGATCAGAACTCCACACTCCCTCTTTGTCTCATACACACTCATACAACCTCCAAGATCTCCCAACAACCAAGGAAACACCTCACCTCCTCCTGTAGCGTTTCTTACCCAGGTTCCTGCACAAAGTTACCTGTTCACCATGGTGCTTGATAGCGCCCTTCCCTGGCATTACCAAGAGATTTTCACTGCCAGGTCTCAGATCTGCTAGGTTGCTCCCAGCACCCAGAGGCTACCTCAAAAAGGACATGTACCCCCTGAGTGGAAAGCCCATGGCACAAACCCAAATGGCAGTTATCCAAATGAGCCCCCAATTGTTAAAAATGGATTCTAAGGAAGCCGCAAATCATGAAATCAGAAGTAACTTGGCAAGGCAATTTATTTCTACAAAAGGTGTGCAACTGACAAAAAGTCTGGTAAGCAAGCACGCTGAGAGGGCAGTCCACTCACTTTTATCTCTAACACAGCCCTGCCCCTTGGCCTGATTGGTGAGGGCTTGGGTTCACAACTCTGCATGATTGGCTATTTTCCAAGACAGACAGAATTTCTGAAACAGAGTTTAGCAAAGAAAGTACAACTGTGCAATGATTGGCTTATTTATATGACAGGTGGAAGTTTTGAAACAAAGTTTCAGATTCTGGAAGATTTCTGGTCAGCTAAAGGTTATATGAGCTAAGATGGCAGACTCTGGAAGACTCAGGGAGTGGAGCATACAGACATATGTGCACAGTTACAAAATGAATGTCTTAAGTTACAGTTACAAAATGGAAAATAGTATACTTCTATGTAATTTTGCTACTTTGATAGAATAGATTACTTTTATTTCTTATGGGGAAGTAAACTGTCACAACCAATTTGGAAAACTACTTGGCAGTGTCTACTAAAATTGAACAGATTCATGCCCTATGATCTATTCCTGGATATAGATTCAACAGGAATAAATGTTAATGTTCACTAAAAGACCTGTACAAGAATGTTTATCACAGCTTTATTTATAATAGTCCCAAACTGGATGCAACCCAAAGGTCTGTTAACAGTTGAATGGTGCAGTAGGCAAAATGGTGGCCCCTAAAAATGCCCTGGGCCCAGTCCCAGTGTCCTGTGAATATGTTGCTTCACATCACAAAAGGGGGTTTGGAGATGTTACGGATCTTGAGGTAAGGATATTACCTAGGATTGTCTGTTGGGAGCCTTCTCGGGCAACAGGGCTGAGGTCACTTTGGACTGGCTTGGTGAGACACATGTGAAACTTGCTCACACACGGGCAAGTTTCCAAAGACCAAAAGGGACTGATAAATAGCTGCAACTCCCTTAGTTCTCAGTTCTGTTTACTCTTCCCTCCCTAAAGTTAACTCGTGATTGCTTTTCCCTAAAGCTTATTCTGTGACTGCATCTCCCTAGGCTTAACCCATGACCTCCTTGCTGCTTAATCATTTTTAGAAATGCTTTGTTTAAATCCTCAATTAAAAAAGGATGCTTGTTGAAGGAGAAGCAGAGGCGTTTTCTGCTTTTCCTCAGCCACCTCATTTCTCTAATAATCATAATAATTTTGACTTCGAGTCATTGCATGTGTGGAGACTTTAACAGCAGCAGCTTTCCATGGTGGTTAGTACCCAGCACAAGTGTCATCTGAACATGGCACAAGAAACCTGAGAGTTTTGTTTTTCGCTGAGTGTCTCTAATCTCTTCAGCTCTTAAGGTCATGACCAGCTTGGAAGAGGAATCTCAATGGTTGGGTAACTATGAGAAATAATTTGTCTTATATGCCACAATATTTTACTCTGTTTTGCTGCTTGATTAAACAGGAAGGAACTAATGTCAGTCAATAGATAGTTGAATATCCAATTATTCAAGGTCCAAATAATTCACAGCAAATTTTAAGAGAACAAGTTCCTTTTGATTTAAAATTTTTAAAAAGCCCTCATTCAGCCTTACTGACCCCTGCTTAAAATAATGTTTGGCCTTTAAAATATAATAAGTAATGCATATCTCAGGCCTTAAAAGAAATTTTAAATCATGCTATCCATAAAAAATTATCCCTGGAGTGCACATTAAATAAAAGGCAAAGAACTTTAAAAATGAGGAAAAAACTAGTTTTCATTATCCAGTTTACCCCTAATGTAAATTAAAAATAAAGGTTTATTCTAAAAACAATAAAACATCTAAATATTTGTGGTTTTCCTCCATAAAAAAATAAGTGGTAATGTCTGATGTACAGTCTGCCTCATGGTGACACATGGCCACCTAAAACTATTTGTTTTACTGTCATTCATGACTGCTTGTCCCTGCCCCAGACATCCCCTGTTATATAGGCTTCCATGTTTTATTTTATAACGTATTACTGGCAAGGTAGAAAACCCAGTCAGAGCCTTAGAAATATTGTTAGGTGTTTAGACCCAAGATGGGTGAAAGAAAAAGTTCCCCAACCCCTTTGCCTAACTGCCCACAAGCAGGCAAGCAAGCGAGCAGACACTTCCAACAGATAAGGGAGCTGTTTCTTTGGCAACCCAGAGTCATGATCCAGGAGTTCTCCCTAATGTAAACAAGAGAGAGCCAGTTAAAAGACTGGAGAGAGCTGGGGGATGCTATGTAACTTAAGCATCTTGTTTAGGCTAGGTATAATAAATCTAAAGGTTACTTGTCCCCTCTCCAAAGTGAGAGACCGAGGATATAAGAATCATGTGAGCCCTTTGTTTGAGGCTCAGATCCTTGAGTTTGTCAACTGAGCCATTTATCAGTAAATAAAGAAACCTGTCTGTGATTTTGGCCTCCGGAAATCCTGTCTTGGGAACCAGGGGGAACTGAAGAGGGGAAAACTGAGTCTCCTGCAACCTTTTGGTGAGCAGCCAGGAGCAGCTACCCTGGGCCCAGGACAGGATCCAGGGCACTTTGCCTCCTCTGGTCTGTGTCTCCTGGAGAGTCAGCCTTCCCCATGGTAGACACCGGCCCACTGAGCATGCGTGGGCGGGGGGGGGGGGGGGGTTGCCACTGTGCGGGAGGCCTCTCCTGGAGGGGGTCAACATTCCTGGGCACAACCAGAAGGGAACAGGCCAGGAAAGGAACAGGTCACTACATCCATCCCACTCGTATGTCTGAATCAGGTAAACTGCCCCAGGGCTCGGTCAGGTCTGGTCCCACTACCAGTGTAGTGGAAGAGGAGACTGATCATCTCCTTGCAGGAATTCCCTGAGTATCGAGTAGCGAGTAGCGTAGCATCTGCAAGAAGGAACATGAAAACGGAATTCAGCTCAGTAACCAGTTCGGGCAAGTAATGAAGGTGAGGGTGTGTTGTGATGTGTGTACTGAGCTGCCTGTTAAAGTGGCAGAGGCTGTGTGAATGTAAAATGTGTCTGAAGACAGAACAGCGCAGCTTCCCCTGCTGAGAAGGCAGCGAGTTCAAAAGGAAAACTCCAAACTCTACTTCACCTGTGAACTTCTAAAAGATAGCCCCCTTGTCAGGTTTCCATGGCAACAGTGTGCTCTCTACCTTTCCCCCTGACCAGTTGTCTAAACTATCTTGTACTTGGGTAATTTATTTTATTACCTCTGGTCAGGCAAGAGGGGAAAGAGGGGAATATTCAAATCTAGAAAAAAAAAAAACCCTCCCCCACGGACAGCATTAATTAACCTTATGGGAGGAAATTGTTTCTGGAATTAGGCAACTACAGGGGGGCAAATCAGGTGTGTGAGGACCCCAACAGCCAAATTTATGTATAAATAAATGGTTTAAAGTCTAAGCTTACAGTAGAGAGCTAGTCAAAATCTGAGCTTCTCCATTCACCTAGAGTCTAAAAAAAAAAAATTGAGAGAGCTCTTACTGGCCAGTTTCTGACTATGGTGGGGAAGAGGGGTTAAACCACCACCTCGCTTGGTGTGGCAGAGAGAAGAACAAAGGAAAACTGTCCACCCCACCCCACCCCCAAATTTTAACATGCATGAAAAGGGAGGTATCTGCTGTACATTCATCCCCTCTGGAGGGAGTTAAAGGTCTCTTCCAGGAAATAGGTGACTGCATCACCCTGGCTAGCAAACTGACTTATGCTCTGGGTAGATAAATGCTTCAAGTTTAAATGTTTCTTGTAAAAGCCTGTAAGATAATTCTTTTTTTCTAATATGATTTGTTCTCTTACATGCTAAAAACGAATTCTAACTTTCAAAAAATGAGTCTTCTTATACAAGCATCTATACCACTTGACAGCAAAATATAGCTTTATTTCAGGTAATACAGCTGCTTTCATTTCTTTTGAGCTCATGGAGTTTTTGCAAATTAACCCTGGGTTGCTGTGCATATATCTTCTGTATTGATTCATTTTTGTTTTGTCTATGATCTATTTTGTTTTGTTTTATCTAGCTAGAGGTTTTCTAGGTCTATCTTTTTTATTTATTTCCCTTGTCATCTTTACTCAGCAGCTGTTCAAGTGTTAATATTGTTATAACTGTTGATATTATTGGTTGTGTGATTGTATAATATGTCTGTCTACATGGTACCACAGATTAACAGTAATAAAGTGAGCACTCATAACATTTAAAGGAAGCATAAAAACTGGGCCAGTATTGGGAAATTGCCCCGGTATTGATTTCAAGTAAAAATGTGGAGGGCAGTTAAAACCTGGATGCTGCATGAGCATTTGGGCAGGCAGACAGGCAGAAATAAAAAAAGAAAAGAAAAGAAAAAAATGAGGGAGCAACAGTTTTGCCTGCTATACTTCAAAACTCCCCGCCCTCTTATCCCTAGTCTGATTTAATCTATAGTAAGAATGTAGAGGCAATTAAAACTTTTAGCCTTCAAGGAAAAAAGCCCTACGATCACAAATAACTCTGTGTCTTGCACTTCTTGAAGGCTAAGAGATAGCAAAAGTCCTATACTCTGCTTTGAGAGATTGCACGCCACTGCACTGACTGTAATTAGGGCCTCTGTTTCTCTACTTCACTCTGTGATCTGGTTTTGATATGCAGGATGTAAGCTCAATATGTTATTATTTCAAAGTACCACCAATTAATGGGCAGCCGATACAGCAGAGGGGAAAAAAAGTACATACTTAAGGAGTACACTGACCAACAAGAGGATACCACTTGCCTAAAACGAGTTGCTAGCCCATTGTCTTGGGAACACTGATAAGAGCACATGCCTTTTCCCTAGTTAAATGGTCAAAGTTATGATGTTCATAACTTTAAAAGTTTTCTTTGTGGCAAAAAGAGAAAAAAAATGCTATAAGACACCAGTGATGTGTAGCTAATGTCTTGATTTTTAGGGTTAATCTATAATTTAATTATTAAATTAAAATGAGTGAGTACAAAATATAATTAATGTTTTTAAAATGCTCATGGCTTCTTAAGATTTAAATAACATTTTAGTCAATTAAGTGAGTTTCTAAATTGATATATATATATATAGTAAAAAGGATTTGTTTTTGAACTCTTTTCTGAAAGATAACAAAGGTTGCTGAAAATCAGGATTCAGATCAATGTGTAATTTTTTTTTTTGTGTGTGTGTGTGTGTGTGTGTGTGTGTGTGTGTGTATGGTACTGGGGATTGAACTCAGGGGCATTCTACCTCCGAGCTATATCCCCAGCCCTATTTTTTATTCTTTATTTTGAAACCGAGTCTCACTAAGTTGCGGAGTGCCTCACTAGGTAGCTGAGACTGGCCGCGAACCCAGATCCTCCGGTCTCAGCCTCCCGAATGTACAAGGGTGTGCCACCATGCCTGGCTTCAATGTGTCATTTTGTATTCATTGCTTTGATGGAAACAACTATGTATTCTTTTACCTGAACACCCTATAAATTAAAAAAATAAATAGTAATAAAATCAGTTGTGACCATCCTGGCCACACTAAGAGATAGAGAGCTGGCATACCACCAGAGCCCAAGTGGACAAAAGGAAAATTCCAATTAATAAAAGCCTAATAAAGGATTTGGAAGAGTTGTGGTTAAACTGTGGAGTCCCTCTGTAATATGTTAAACAACTTGCTTATAGCTAGCCCAGAGGGAGATTTTATATTTTATCGAGATAATCTCTTGTGTTTACCTTTTTAAGACTTATACTAATTAAAAGAAAACATTAGTTAACAGAGTTGGAGTTTAAATATCTGTGTATTTTGTCACCTGTTAAAAATGTATAACTTTATAATTCAGATTAAATAAACAGCTCTTATTTTGGATCACTATAATATATTTGATATCCTATATATTGATGACTACTAATCTGTATATATCTGAGGGCTGAATATGCTGTGTATCTGAGCTTTATCTAAATGTTATATAAAGGTTTATAATGTTAAATATAGTTTCAGTCTAAACTTATAATGAGTCTAGAGCTATTTGAATTTTTGTAAATGCTGTTAACCTACAAAAAGCTGTAATTATAATTGCCTTACTGAATGGTAAATTCTAAATTTCACTCCAAAGGTAACAGTTAAGTTATTATAGAAGCAATTGTGATAATTACTGACTTCTTTATGGGTTAAGTATGTTTTCTAACTATCTTCTAAAACACAAAGCTTAAGAGGGCAGTTTACCAAGCTGGTATACTCTAATCAAAGATTGTTAATGCTAACAAATTGTTCTTTTAAATATATATTTGTATGTTCTTAAACTATATTATGACCATCTTTAAACAAAGATAATTAAAGTTGCTCAAATATGTGGCATTGCAAACCATGTCATTCTGATTAAAAACTGGTATTAATAATATATGTGTGTGTGTGTATAGATCTATATATACACACAAGTCAAGTGGAGATTTGTTTACATCATCAATAATTGTCAAAACTATTATAGAGACTAGATTTGTTTTGTCCCTAATAGTTTGTTTTACATTTCCTTACAGGCCTTTGTAATTGTTGTCTGTTAATGTTACGGACATACAACTACCAGCAGAGTAACCTAAACAATATTTTGATAGTTCTCACCTAAAAGAAACAGGCTATAATATCAACCCCTATTCTTTATAAGGAACAGGTGAAAACTTAACTTTTGGGTGTCTAACAACTGAGGCTTGTAAAACAACCAGGAAGTAAAAGGGATAAAGGACAAATATAGCCAATATTTTGGCTCTGGCCCTCCAAGGTCAATGTCAGTAAAACCCAGGAAATAAATGATGAGACTTATAAAGACTATAGATTCTGGAGGGTTGATTGTGAAGACCCCAAAGACCTAGAGCTACCAGTACACTTCCTGTAAAAAGGAGTGTCATTGAAAAGGGAAGTGTCTACAGAGCATCAAAAAGAGCCAAATGGTCCCAGACTGTGGCCCATCCTGACGGGTGGCACAATGGATTTAGAAAAAAGTCCTCACAAAGTCTCTCAGAGAAGCCCTGAGGATCCCTGACTGACCTTAACAACAAAATAATTTTATAAAAATAAAATTAGCCATATAGGGCTAACTACTTGGTCTTAAACACCCCACAGGAAAGTAAACTAAGATAAGTGTGCCAGACTAAAATAAAAAGAGTTGTACCCATAAAGCCCCTTTGATGATCACCCGTAGAATTTAACTAGATATAAACTACCCTTACACATAGGGTCAGACAGCAAACCAGCCTGGTCACAAAACTGCATCCAACAAAACTCTTAAAACTACTGCTGGAAATTCTAAGTTAAAAAACATATATATATATATATATATATATATACATATATATATATATATTTATATATATATATATATATATATGTATTCTTAGGTTCTTTTCATGCTTTGTACTATGAAAACTGCATTGTTACATATAGTAACTCATGTTCCGTGCAAATAGGTTGGATATCTCCTAATTAAAATGCTAATGGATAGATGGCAAAAGATAATGGATTATAAAAAATTATAGCTAAATATCTGGGTTATTGTATGATATACTAATATATCAGTTTTTCATATAGATACCACTGAACCACCAATAAATGACTCTGAGCTGAGATAACCGAATTCTTTCAGCTTTCTAGCTCCAGATGATTATAAAAATAAAATATAAAAACTTCCTTCTTCCACGGTCCTCTAGATCGTCCATCCCCTGAGACCCTAAACTGCAATACTCTGACAGCGCCCCCTACAAACTCAAAGCAGTTAGGGTCACATCATCAGGTCAGAGGATGTAAAGACAGAAAAATTGAGGCAGTCATCTATACCCCTCTTCTGTGAGGTTGGAAAAAGTAAGCAGAAAACTGCAAAAGTCCAAAATATTGTGGCTTGGATTCATTACAGTCACCCAAGGCCAGCTGCCTTTGAGTCCACTGCCCCGGAGACAGCTCATCAGACTGCTCACAGAAAACCCGAGAAACCAAGCAAGCTGATCCTGAAAGAAACAACCCGCTCTGCTCTAGCTGCATCCAGAAACTAATAGACTCATATACGATAAAGACCAAGGAGCATCACATCTCAAACCATGAAACCGGACTTAAAATTTTGTGCCACGAGCGTCTCAAAATCGACCTTATGAGTAAAATGTATAGTGGCCCTTTGGTTCTTGATTTTGACACTTGGGTGTCAGCCTGTGACTTTGCATAGCTGAGATACAAAAAAGGCCAGTAGCAGTTCTCATCCTGGGGGGTAAAGCTCGACTGAGACGAATGTCAGAGATTTGGCCCAGTAAATGGTAAAAACCTTAATGGCTAAAAATAAATAAATAAATAAATAAATAAAAATAAAAAAAATTCCAACCCCTTATGCTTCTCTCACGGCTCTGACTAAAAGTAGCCTTAGTGGTTGAGAATTTCTCATTTAAGTATATTGACAATTCTCAAAAGGGGAGAATGAGGTAGGAAACCCAATCAGAGCCTTAGAAATATTGTTAGGAGTTTAGACCCAAGATGGGTAAAAGTAAAAGTTCCCCAATCCCTTCCCCTAGCTGCTCGAAAGCAAGCGAGCAGACACTTCCAACAGATAAGGGAGCTGTTTCTTTGGCAACCCAGAGTCATGATCCAGGAATTCTCCCTAATGTAAACAAGAGAGAGCCAGTTAAAAGACTGGAGAGAGCTGGGGGATGCTATGTAACTTAAGCATCTTGTTTAGGCTGGGTATAATAAATCTAAAGGTTTCCTGTCCCCTCTCCAAAGTGAGAGACCGAGGATATAAGAATCATGTGAGCCCTTTGTTTGAGGCTCAGATCCTTGAGTTTGTCAACTGAGCCATTTACCAATAAATAAAGAAACCTGTCTGTGATTTTGGCCTCCGGAAATCCTGTCTTGGGAACCAGGGGGAACTGAAAAGGGGAAAACAGTCTCCTGCAACACTGGCACAAAACAGGTATCTGTAACAGGTTGTATTCTAATATCTGAAACTGTGTTTAGTACTCTATAAAAATAAAATGCTTGGCAAATTAAAGTTATAAGATATTTGTTTTCTGCCTATGTTTATATATGTTTGTATGTACAAATATATTATCTGTCTATGGTAACAAAATTGGCTTACAAATAAATGAGTACTCATAAATTTTTTAAAAAATAATAACAATAACAACAAAAATGAATACAAGTAACTTTTAATTTACATGATCTAAATTCTTTAAAAATTAGTTAATTTATATTTATTGATAAAAAGGAGAGCAAAAGAATTATTAAGAATTATTAACATTATTCTTTTCCAGATGCTTGTAAATCAGAAATGAGTCTGTCTACTATGTTATACATTTAAATTATAATGAGTATTTTTTTGTTTAGATTTTTTTTCCTTTACAGGAAAGAAGGAATAAAATGCTAACTATGCTTGTTTAACATCTTGGTTTTCATGAATAATCTAAAATAGCTATTAAGGTAAATAAATTAGATGAGCATAAATTGTATAAGACTTTATAAATGTCTTATCCTTAAAAAATCTAAATTGTATATAAGTATGTTAAAATGCTAAATATAAAGTATTCTTGGCTTCTTAACATCAACAAAAGACAATATATTTGAATCTATTAAATGTGTTTTCATATATGTAAGAAACAATTTAAGATTGCATTCTTTTCAATGTTAACTAACCAAAAATTATTAAGAGCTAAATTCTAATTAGTACATAATTCTATATATAAAAGGTTAAAAAATTAGGCTATGTTTTGATTAACAACTATTAAAAACAAAGTATTTTATCTTATCTAAAGTAGATAATTTATCTAAATTAAAAGATTTTTATAACAATTGTTTTAAGTGTAAGGAAACCCAATAAATAAAAGGAAATGTTTATAGGTATGTGTAATAAGGTTGACTAAAATTAAAAGGAATTATTTAAAGAGTTTTTCAAGTCACATTTAATGTGTTCATAGTATGTTTAAAACAATCTGGTTTTCTTAAAATATTAATCTGTTCTTGGTAATTTTTTACAAAAAGTAGTAGCTTAAAAGCAAAGATCTTTTTCACATTTTATTAAGGCAACTTCCTGTACTCTGTACTTTCTTTCTTTTTTTTTTTTTTTTTGCGGTACTGGGGATTGAACTCAGGGGCATTCTACCTTTGAGCTATAGCCCCAGCCCTATTTTTTAGTCTTTAATTTGAAACAGGGTCTCACTAAGTTGCGGAGTGCCTCACTAGGTAGCTGAGGCTGGCCGAAAACTGGGATCCTCTGGTCTCAGCCTCCCAAATGCTGGGATTACAAGCGTGCGCCACCACACCAGGCTTCCTGTACTTTCTTAGAACAATAGGGTATCTTGTTTCCTCTAGGTAACAATTTATTGGGAAATGGCTTAAACAGAGATTTTGCATCTTTATCAAAATAATCTCTTGGTTAGACCTTAGCAGAGTCAGGATTTGAATGTCTATGTTTTACAGCCTGTTACAGGGTGAAAAATGTTATAGGGTAAAAAAATTCTAACGTTATTTCACAGCACCTCTGTCATTGCCTATCTGCTTAGTAAACATTCAAACAAAAAACACAAATAAGAAACACAAGAGATGTATGACTGCCCTTTCCATGTTACAGCTTAGGGACCCTGTGTTGTTTCTCCACCCCTTTTACACAGGGGAGGGGATCATAGTGAGCGGGAATCTGCGGGTAAAATCCCAGGCTGTTCCAGCTGACCCCATGTACTAATGTCTAGCCAACTATCTAACAAAATAACAACTATTATTTGGGGTTAATATAGATTTGACATACTATATATCTGTAACTATATATATGTGTGTGCATCTGAGGGCTAAATGTGCTGTGCGTTTGAGGTGTATCTAAATGTCTCATAAAATCTTTTAACATTAAATATATGGCTTTTATATACACACTACACTACCAGTCAGTGATCTCTTTATACAATGTACATTATATCTAATATTTAATACCATTTTAAAATTCCTATCGTTTAAGATCTGGTTTACATCTGTTTTGCTTCGACTAAATGTCATCAAATAATAAGTCTGTTTCTAATCATGAACACTGTTCTCTAAACTTGTAAAAGGTATAAAGTTATTTTTAATTTTTTGTCAATACTATTAACCTACATAAAGCTATAATTAGAGTTATCTTACTATACAGTAAATTTTAAATTTCACTCCTATAGTAAGAGTTAATATAAATACAATCTTGATATTACTTATTGCTTCTTTGTAAGTTAAATATATTTATATTTCCTAATTATCTTCTAAAATACAAAACTTAAAAAGGTAAGATATACTCTAAACAAAAATTATTAATAGTGATATACTTTTTTAAAGATTTATATTATGACCATGTTTTAAACAAAGATAACTAAAGTGGTCAAATATCTGCCATTCCAATCATGCCACTCTAATTAAAAACTGGGTATTAGTAATAAATATACATATAAAGTCAAATTTAAATAAAAATTTGTTTATATCATCAAATATTATCAAAACTATTATACAAAGTAGATTCATTTTTGTTCCTAATAGTTTTATTTTATATTTTCCTTGTATATTTTTGTAGTTGTTGTTTATTAACATTACAAATATGCAACTTCTAACAAAATAACCTAAACAATGCTTTAATAGCTATTACCTAAAAACAAACTATAATATTAACCCCAGTTCAAAAAAAATTCTAAAACAAAAAAGAGCAAATATGGAGTCATGTTTCCCCTAAGGATTCTTTATAATTAGCCCTTAATACTCTGAACTTTTTCAAGTTGGTGATGATTCTCTTACAGCACCTCAGCGGCCTGCAATGGAAACTCATTCTCCAACTCAACCTGTTCCTCAGGCCTTCTGGAAAGATCCTGTGGATGGGAAAAGGAAAGGCCCCTCTCCATTAATGATTCTTGGCAGAGGATATGCTTGTGTATAAAATAATGATTTTTGTGTTTATATTCCAGCTAAAAATGTCAGACCATATCACAACACTCAGGCGATGACCGAAGGAATCAAAAGGCTGAAGTTCACCTTGAGGGAGGGCAGTCACTGGAACCGGACCACTTGAGGGCAGATCAAGACCACCACCCAGAGGGCTGAACCAGAATTGGATAGATTGAGAGAAGCCAGAACCGCTGCTTAGCACAGGAAATAGTTCTCAATATGA